>DWRP01000007.1:0-103132 GCA_018231245.1 Gorgopas trochilus
CAATTCTGCAACGATTACTGCGTTACCTTCTCGCCTTCATTCTCTGCAATCGCCTCCGTCACGCGGCTGTTCTGTACCGACTGCACGCTGGTGCTGGCCGACGCGCTGCCCTGTGCATTTACCGCAACGGGGATCCCCGCCCGGCGCGCCAGGGCTTTATCAATAAGCGCTTTATCGCTTCCGGATTGCGAAACAAACGACGCAAACGCCGCCGAGTGCGTTATTGGCGAGGTTTGAGGATTTTCTCCCTCCTCCTGCGCCAGCGGCCTGTGCACCTCGATATAGCGCTTACCGTCCGGCTCGACGGCATATTTCACCGGCTCATTAATAATCTGCACGCGCGTGCCGACGCGCACCTGCGCAAACAGCGCCTGAATATCCGGCGCGTTCATCCGCATGCAGCCGGAGCTGACGCGCAGCCCAACGCTGTCCGGCGCGCTGGTTCCGTGGATGAGATATTCCCCATTACCAATACCCAAACGCAGCGCAAAGCGCCCCAGCGGGTTATTTGGCCCTGCGGGGACAACCGGAGGCAGCTTAATTCCCTGAGCCAGAGAGCGGGCTCTGATTCCGGCCGTTGGCGTCCAGGTTGGATTAGGTATTTTTTGACTGACGCGGGTCGTACTGACAGGCGTTTCCAGCCCCAGCTGCCCGATACCGAGCGGGAAAACCTGAACGATATTCTCGCCCGGCGGGAAATAATAGAGCCGCAGCTCCGCCAGATTGACGACGATGCCTTCGCGCGGCGTGTCGGGCAGCAGCATTTGTGAAGGTATGACGATCGCCGTTCCGGGCGCGGGATTGACCGGCGCAATGGTGTTATTGGTTTCGAGAATAAGCTGCGCGGCCGTATTAAACCGGCGAGCGATCGTTTGCAGCTTATTGTCCCCCTCCTGCACCGTATAGGTTTGGTTTTGACCAATAAGCCGGCTGCCCGCAGGCGGCAAGGGATAATCCACCGCCCAGGCCGAATTAAGGGCGTTGAGCGAACCAAGGAGTAATAGAGTTATTAGAGACGCGCGCTTCATGCTGAGATTCCTTATTCACTGACAGAACGCCAGAAAGCTGAAAAACCAGCGAGGCGGAAACCACCTCGCGAAACAGAATGAATGCTGTTTTTTAAGTCTAGCTAAGGATTGCGGCTTTGGCGCGAATGGCGCGAATCATTGCTTCCAGCCCCTGGGAGCGGGACGGGGTGAGGTGTTGGGCTAGCGCCATTTTTTCAAACCACGGGCGCACGTCGAACGCCACAATGTCCTGCGCCGACATCTTATGGTAAAGAATGAATACGACGGCAATCAGCCCTTTGACAATGGCGGCGTCGCTGTCGCCGTGCAGTTCAATCGTGCCGTCATCAGACTGCGTCATCACAATCCACACCTGGCTCTGGCAGCCCTGAATAATGTTCTCCGGGCTGTGCGCCTCTTCGCTGAGCGGCGGTAAGCGCTGCCCCAGCTCGATGATGTAGAGATATTTCTCTTCCCAGTTTGCGCAACGCCCAAAGTTACGCAGCAGCTTTTCTTTATCCGGCAGCTCTGCCATCTCTTGCTCTCCCTTAGCCCAGAAGCTGGTGGATGCGTTTCAGCCCCGCCACCAGCCTGTCGACCTCTTCCGTTGTGTTGTACATCACCAGCGACGCGCGGCACATTGCCGGCACCTGGTAAAACGCCATCAGCGGCATCGCGCAGTGGTGCCCGGTACGCACGGCGACGCCGTAGTTATCAAGGAAACTGCCGACGTCATAGGCGTGATGTTTCCCCAGGTTAAAGGCAATCACGCCCTGACGCTCCGCCGGGCCGTAGAGGGTCAGATCCGGCACGCTGGCCAGCTCCTGTAGCGCATAACGCATCAGCTGCTGTTCGTACGCCTGAATGGCGTCAAGGCCAATCGCGGAGACGTAAGCGATCGCCTCACCGAGCCCGATGATGCCGCCAGTGTTTGGCGTACCGGCCTCAAAGCGCCACGGCGCGCGCGCGTAGGCGGTGCCCTCCGTCAGGCTGACGGTGGCAATCATCGAGCCGCCCCCTTCCCACGGCGGCATGGCCTGCAGGATATCTTCCTTCACGTAGAGCACGCCGATGCCCGTCGGCCCGTAGAGCTTGTGCCCGGAGAAGACGTAAAAATCGCAGTCCAGCGCCTGAACGTCCACCGCGTGGTGCATCACCGCCTGCGCGCCGTCAATCAGCACCTTCGCGCCCGCCCGGTGCGCTTTACCGATAATCTCTGCCACCGGGTTTTCGGTGCCTAGCACGTTAGAAACCTGCGTGACGGCAACCAGCCGCGTGCGCTCGTCCAGCAGGGCGTCAAGCTGCTCAAGCTGCAGCGTGCCGTCCTGATTCAGCGGGATCACCCGCAGCTGCGCGCCGGTGCGTTCACAGAGCATCTGCCACGGGACGATGTTCGCGTGGTGCTCCATCTGGGTGATGATGATTTTATCGCCCGCGTGAACCTGCGCGCTGCCCCAGCTGTTGGCCACCAGGTTGATGCCCTCCGTGGTGCCGCGCACAAAGACCAGCTCCTCCGGCGATCGTGCGTTCAGGAAGTCAGCGGCCTGGGTGCGCACGTTTTCCATGCGCTGGGTGGCCTCGGCGCTCAGGGTGTGAATGCCCCGGTGCACCGCCGCATAGCCGTGGCGATAAAATTCCGCTTCCGCCTCTATCACCTGAGTCGGCTTCTGCGCGCTGGCCGCGCTGTCGAGATAGGCCAGCGGCAGGCCATTTACCTCCCGGGCCAGAATGGGGAAATCGGCCCGGACTTTTTCTACCGGAAAACTCATGCATCGCCTCCAGGCAGACGCTGGCCAATCCGCGCCAGCACCTGCTGTTTTAACTCGCCGTCGCGCAGCGCTTCCGTCAGCTCGGCCGCAAAGGCGTAGATAATCATCTTCTGCGCCGACTGCCTGTCGATACCGCGCGAGCGCAGGTAGAACATCTGTTCGTCGTCGATACGCCCAACCGTGGCGCCGTGGCTGCACTTCACGTCGTCGGCGTAGATCTCCAGCTGCGGCTTGGTATCCACTTCCGCTAGGCGCCCCAGCAGCAGGTTGTTGTTGGTCATCTGCCCGTCGGTTTTGATCGCGTGCTGGGCCACGTTGATCAGGCCGTTGAACACCGCGCGCCCCTTATCGCTGACGATGGTTTTATGCAGCTGGCGGCTGTTGCAGTAACCCTTGTTGTGCTCAAGCCAGGTGCGCGTGTCGCACACTTCGGACTTGACCGGCATCGCCAGGCTGTTAACGCGCAGCGTGGTGTTTTCCCCGTTAAGCTGCGTGCTGGTGTTGTGGCGCAGCACCGCCCCGCCGAGCAGGAAGCTGTGGCTGTACGCGGCGGCATCCTGGCCCAGGACAATGTCGTTATGGGCGAAGTGGTGGCTCGCCGGGTTTTCAAACGCCAGCTTGATGTGGTGTAGCTGGGCGTTGGCGGCCACGTTCATGGTCAGGCGCGAACCGGTAAAGTGGCGGACCTCGTTGAGGCTGACGTAATGCTCAATAACCGTCGCCTCCGCGCCCTCTGCCAGTTCAAGATGGTGGCGATAGTGCGCCGTGTTGATCTCGTCGCCCTCCAGCCCCTGCGTGATGTGCAGCAGCAGCAGCGGCTTCGCAGGGCGCTGGTTGCGCTTCACGCGAATGTGCGTGACCGTCTGCGCGAGGCTCTCGGTGAGATGCAGAAACACCTCCGGCTGAACGGCGGCGGTCAGGCTCTGGCGTTCGTCGTTAATCGCAATCTCGAACCCACTCTCCCGCGCGTCGTCGCTCAGCTCGGGGGAATAAACGCCGTCGACGAAGACCAGCCGCACCGCGTCAACGTTCAGCGCCAGCGCGTCGCGCTGGGCCGGACCGATCGCCGCGCGCCGGGTGACAAACTCGCCGCTCAGCAGGCCGTCGAGCGGCGTGTATTTCCAGTTCTCATGCTTGCGCGTGGGCAGGCCGAGGCGCAGCATCTGCTGCATGTGCTGCTGGGCCTGCTCAGAGCGGGCATCGCCCTGCGCTTCAAACAGGCGATGCCACTGCTGGAGCGCATTACTGCTGTTCGGTAAGCCAGCCATAGCCCTGCTCCTCCAGCTGTTTCACCAGCGTAAAATCACCTGATTTCACAATACGGCCCTGGTAGAGCACGTGAACGTAGTCCGGCTTGATGTAGTCCAGAATACGCTGGTAGTGGGTCACGATAATGAACGAGCGCTTGCCGTCGCGAAGCGAGTTCACGCCGTCGGCGACGATCTTCAGGGCGTCGATGTCCAGCCCGGAGTCGGTTTCGTCGAGAATGCACAGCTCAGGCTCCAGCACCGCCATCTGCAGAATATCGTTGCGTTTTTTCTCGCCGCCGGAGAAGCCCACGTTCACCGAGCGGGTGAGCAGATCTTCCGGCATCTTCAGCAGCCTGATCTTCTCTTCCATCAGATCCTGGAAGTCAAAGCGGTCCAGCGCCTCGAGCCCGCGGTACTTGCGCACCGCGTTCAGCGCGGTTTGCAGGAAGAACTGGTTGCTCACGCCGGGAATTTCCACCGGGTACTGGAAGGCCATAAAGATGCCCTCTCCCGCGCGATCTTCCGGCGACATCTCCAGCAGATCTTTGCCGTTGAACTCGACCGAACCGCCGGTCACCTCGTAATCTTCCCGCCCCGCCAGGGTCGCCGAAAGCGTACTTTTCCCGGAGCCGTTTGGCCCCATGATGGCGTGGACTTCGCCCGGCTTAACGTCAAAATTGAGGCCGCGCAGGATCGCTTTATCTTCGACGCCAACCTGTAAATCTTTAATGCTTAACATGTGCTTTCCTTAACCGACGCTGTGTTCAAGACTAATGGCGAGGAGTTTCTGAGCTTCTACGGCAAATTCCAGCGGCAGTTCAGAGAACACGTCCTTACAGAAGCCGTTCACAATCATTGAAATCGCATCTTCCTCGCTGATCCCGCGCTGCAGGCAGTAGAAGAGCTGGTCTTCCCCAATGCGCGAGGTGGTGGCCTCGTGCTCAAGCTGGGCGCTGTTGTTGCGGCACTCGACGTACGGGAAGGTGTGCGCCCCGCAGTCCGCGCCGATCAGCATGGAGTCGCACTGGGTAAAGTTGCGGGCGTTGGTTGCCGTCGGCATGATTTTTACCAGCCCGCGGTAGCTGTTCTGGCTGTGCCCGGCGGAGATCCCCTTCGAGATAATCGTGGATTTGGTGTTTTTACCAATGTGGATCATCTTGGTGCCGGTATCCGCCTGCTGATGGCCGCTGGTCAGCGCCACCGAGTAGAACTCGCCGATGGAGTTGTCCCCGCGCAGAATACAGCTCGGGTATTTCCAGGTGATCGCCGAGCCGGTTTCCGACTGGGTCCAGGACATTTTGCTGTTTTCGCCTTCGCACAGCGCGCGCTTGGTGACGAAGTTGAGGATGCCGCCGGTGTTCCCGTCGCCGGGGAACCAGTTTTGCACCGTGGAGTATTTCACTTCGGCATCTTTATGGATGATGACCTCCACCACCGCCGCGTGCAGCTGATAGCTGTCGCGCACCGGCGCGGAACAGCCTTCGATGTAGCTCACGTAGCTGCCCTCATCGGCGACGAGGATCGTGCGCTCGAACTGGCCCGTTTTTTCCGCGTTGATGCGGAAATAGGTGGAGAGCTCCATCGGGCAGCGCACGCCTTTCGGCACGTAGATAAACGTCCCGTCAGACGCCACCGCCGCGTTGAGCGCCGCAAAGAAGTTGTCGTTGCTCGGCACCACGGTGCCGATGTATTTTTTCACCAGCTCGGGGTGGTCGTGGATCGCCTCGCCGAAGGAGCAGAAAATGATTCCCTGCTCCGCCAGCTTTTCGCGGTAGGTCGTCGCCACCGACACGGAGTCAAAGATGGCGTCCACCGCCACCTCTCTCCCCTCGCGAACCGGAACGCCCAGCTGATTAAAGGCCTCTTCAACCTCTTTGCTCAGGAAGCTGTTCTCGGCCCCCGTTTGCTGCACCGCGCCGGGCTGCGAGGCGCAGGTGTCGTCGCAGCTGCCGCAGGAGGGCGCGGAGTAATAGCTATAGTCCTGATAGTTAAGCTTGTCGTAGTGCGCCTTCAACCAGTGCGGCTCTTCCATCTCCAGCCAGGCGCGGAAGGCGCTCAGGCGAAATTCAAGCATCCACTCCGGCTCGTTGCGCTTGGCCGAAATCGCGCGGACGACGTCCTCGTTGATGCCCTTCGCCAGCTCGTCCGTTTGAAGCTGCGTGAAGAAACCTTCTTTATAGTTGAGGTGTCCGCCGCTCCAGGTGTTCACATCGCTCGTTGCTTCAGTATGTCGAGACATAGTACCGCCTATACCCCAAAGCTTTCGCCGCAGCCGCATTCGTTCTGGGCTTTCGGGTTATGAAATTTGAAAAGCTGATTTAAGCCTTCGCGCACGTAATCCACTTCCGTTCCGTCAATGAAGGGCATCGCCTGAAGGGCGACGTACAGCTTCGCGCCGTCGGTTTCAAAGACTAAATCGTCTTTTTCAGGCTCCGTGACCGTATCAAGAACATAGCCAAAGCCCGCGCAGCCGGTTTGCTTAACGCCCAGGCGCACGCCGAGGATGTCGGGCTTCTTCGCCACCAGCTCATGAATATGTGCCGCTGCCGCAGGCGTAAGCGTGAGTCCGCGCCAGGCAAAATCAGCAGGGTTAAAGGTTTCTGATTGCAATTCCATAGTTCCACCTCATGTCGAGAGCCGCAGGGGCATAACACCATGTTAGTGATAACGATTATCACTTCAACCCCCTGACAGCAGGGGCTTTGCGCGTAATCGCCCTTTTTGGCACCTTTTACTAAGCATAGACCCTGTGAAGAGATAAGGTCGGCAGGAAATAAATTGTTCAATGCATTGATAAATAATGCATTTCATTCTGAGAAGAAAGCGTTGAACCGGAAAGATAAAATATGCATCGAAAATGCCTATTTTTGAAATAGAGGATTATTTTTTGCGCAGGTCAGCGCGATCGAACGAAATCGGAAGATGAAGGAATAAATAAAAGGTCCTTTCGGACCCGTTAAATAGCAGGATGAAACGATATTGCGAAGCCTTGTTCACGCCAGTGATCAAGCTGCTCCTGCTGGCGAAGCGTCATCTGCTTGCCCGTCCAGACGAAGATTTTTTGCCCCGGGAAAAGCTCCGGACGCGGTGAATCAATAGGATCTGCCAGCACGTCGATATGCCAGCCGTTGTGTGCAAGGCGGGCGGCTTCCAGCCAAAGGTGCGTACGATCGTCACACTCCCAGCCGATAAGCAGCGCATCTTTTCCCGCTTTTTTGCGCGATTCCGTCAGGCTGGCGATGGCAAACTCAATCAACACGCCGTCGAGCAGGCTTGCCATATGGCGCACCGTGTTCTGATCCTGATTCATCCGCTGGCGCACGGGCGTGATGATGTTGTCGATCAGCACGTCCATAGCGTGGTCACGCCGGAACTCGCCAATCTTCGCTCGCAGCTTCGCAGGGTTCGCGTAGCGCAGAACGGTCATCATCTCTTCCTGCAGCGTTGCCCAGTTCCCCTGAGTCAGCACTTCCTTATTGCCCAGCAGCGCTTTTACTTTTCCAACCGACACGCCGCTTTTCATCAGGCGCTTAATTTCTTCGATGCGCAGGATATCTTCATCGTCGAACTGACGATGGCCCCCCTCGCTGCGCTGGGGTTTCAGTAACCCATAGCGTCGCTGCCAGGCACGCAGTGTAACGGGGTTGATACCGCATCGTTCGGCGACTTCACCGATACTGTAATAGGCCATTAACTCCCTCACGCTCAACACTTCCATACCTAACCAATCCAACCTTATCAGATTGTACAACGCTTTTGTATAACTAATACGTTGCTATGAGGCAAGTGGATGAGGTAAAAATCCATCCACTCGTTAATACATTGTTGTATAAATTCGACGATGCGTACAGCTAAGCCGCAAGGTTTGTGTACAGCTTCATCAAAATCCGAACAGTTTTTCCGGCCAGGCTATCGCCGGAATGGCCCCCAGGCGCGGGCTGGCAAACAGGTTTCCCTGAAACTGGGAAATCCCCGCCGACTCAAGCCACATCCACTCTTCAGCCTTCTCCACGCCCACGGCGCAGAACTGAATTTCCAGCGACGTACAGCACTTGATGATCGCCTGAATAATCCCCTGTCGCGGGCCGCTCTTGTGCACGTCGATAATCATATCGCGGTTAATTTTTATTCTGTCCGGCTGGAACTGGGCCAGCAGCTGCAGCCCGGCAAAGCCCGCGCCGAAGTGGTCGATGGTCACGCTGATGCCCGCGCTTTTGAGCTGCCTTACCGCGCTGGTGAAATCTTCAAACCGGGAGATAGCTTCGCTCTCGGTAAATTCCACCACGATCTGTTCCGGTACGAAGCCATTCGCTTCGATGGCCGTGAGCAGGAAATCCACCGCGTTAGGCACATTGACCAGCGTCATCGGCAGTAAGTTAAGGGATATCGTTTGATTGCCCAGCCCCAGCGCGCTGGCCATCGACAGCGCGACCTGCTTGCTGTTCAGATCGCGCTCGTAGACTTCCTCTCGCGGTAAAGCCCCAAAGTAGGCTTCCGGCGAGCCGCCGTCTGGCGTGCGCAGAAGCGCTTCCCAGGAGACGACCTCCTGCATAAACGGGTCGACGATGGGCTGGAAGGCAAAGCTACAGTCTGCGCCCGGGGCGACAACTTCTGGCTGCGCGGAAAGCGGCGACGCCTCAGGAAGAAATTCCCAGGAATCCGCGGACGGCAGCTCGAAATAGTTCGCTTTTTCAGTGGCTTCAACGAAGGTGCGGAAAAACTTCAGCGCGCGATCGTTATAGGTCATCTGGTATTTGGTGGTGCCCTTGTCGAGAACCCGCTGCAGCACTTCATCCCTGTCGTATTGGCGTAAATCGAACAGCTCCATGCCGGCGTTACCAAAGCGCCGCAGCGGACCGTGATCGCTTAGCAGCTCGACCACGTTATGATGGCGCGGGTCACGGCAGATGTGCTGATAGATAGCCTGCACGCGATCTGCGGGCCCCTCAAGCAGCTGGAAAAAATGCGTGCCGTTGAATAACAAGATCCCGGTGACATCTTCCCGCCGGTTATGATTATTTGCAGCAGCTACCATGTCTTCCAGTGCTTTCACAGGCACGTCATCGCAGATATGACTGCGGTAAATGATGGTTGTTAGCATGCTATTCCTGAGGTGTGGGGTTGACCATAAAAACGTGCGTTTCGTGTACTGTTATAGCACATTATTTGCCTAACAAATAATTTACATCTCAATGATTTAACGTCATTCAATCCCCTGTGCCACCCCTTGTACAACTCTGTCCCTGAGCAACATCTTGTACAATATATCGCAACATTCATCGATAAAAAACAGCAGACGTAACGCATTGTATATAAATGACTTAATAAGAAAATATGACAATTCATTAAAAAATTGTACATTTTGCATGTACAGATTTGAAAAAAGTGTATACCTTAATTGTAACGTTAGTGATTACGGGTTTTAACAGGAGCGAAACATGCACCAGAACGGTTATGCCGGAGATTCCGCCGCAGCGATTGCGCAGTATTTCGATAAGGCAGCGCTTCCGACCCAGCAAGAGACGCTGGGCCAGGTGGTTGTAGAAATTCTGAGCGATGGGCGCAATCTCAATCGTAAATCGCTCTGCACCAAATTGTTAAGCCGCCTCGAAAAGGCCTCCAGCCCGGAAGAGGAACAACACTATCACATGCTGCTTGGCCTGCTTTTTGAGCGATAAATACGCCGCGATGAAAAGCAGTGACCTGGACAAGCTCACGGATGCACTGATTGGAGAGGCCGTTCTTTCTATGCTGAAAGAGCGCGGCCCGCTGACGATAAGTGCATTGATTGAGCGTCTATGGAGCATCAAGACGCATGAAAAGGATCCCCGGCGGCGGGAACTGCTCGCAAGAGTTATCACCGACATTGGTGAAAACCGCGTCGCACTTAAGCGTCGCAAAGCCGCACACGGAACGACTGACGGAGAGGGATCTCTACGTATAAATAGAAACAATGTAGTGCCCTTGTTTGGTGATGGAAAACCGTCCAACCCAAAGAAAATACATTGACTACAACCTAACAGCTACGGTGAGAATAAATGAGACAGAATATTCAGATTCAACCCGAATACACATCAGCATTTAGCGACAGCCCTCTGTCGGAGTATTTCCGCCACGCCGGCGATCGTTTTGCTGAAGAGTCCGCTATTTTCTCTACGGCAGTACGTTGTGTTCAGGCCACTGAAGGGCATATCACCAACAAGGCGATTATCATGTGGCTGATCCAGACGCTTGAAGTAACGCAGGACGTCGTTCAGGCCGATGTTATCCGCAAGACCCTCGAAATCGTCGTGGGCTACACGATGGACGATCTTTAACCTGCCTTCATAACGTGTCATCGTCATTTGTGACGAATTTCCTGACGATGACACGCCTCCCCCTTCGATAACCCCTGTTATTCAACGCACGTGAATGTGGCACGGATCCTGCTATAAGTCGGATACGGGACTGGATTTATCCGGTTAAACATCGCTTCATTTCTTAACAGGTCTGTTATTGATGAAAAAAATCGCCACCGTCTGCCCCTACTGCGGCGCAGGCTGCAAGCTCAATCTTGTCGTTGAAAATAACCGTATCATCCGCGCCGAAGCGGCAGACGGCGTCACCAACCAGGGCACGCTCTGCCTGAAAGGATTTTACGGCTGGGACTTTTTAAACGACACCCGCCTGCTCACCCCTCGCCTGACGCAGCCTATGATCCGCTATCGTAAAGGTGACGCCTTTACGCCGGTGACCTGGGAAGAGGCCATTCGCTATACCGCCCACAGGCTGAGCGGCATTAAGGCGGAGTTCGGCCCACGCGCCATCATGACCACCGGTTCGTCGCGCGGGACGGGGAACGAAACCAACTACGTGATGCAAAAATTTGCCCGCGCGGTGCTACACACTAACAACGTCGACTGCTGCGCGCGCGTCTGCCACGGGCCGTCCGTTGCAGGCCTGCAGGAGACGCTCGGCAACGGCGCAATGAGCAACGCCATTAGCGATATCGAAAACTCAAAATGCCTGCTGGTCTTTGGCTATAACTGCGCGGATTCCCACCCAATCGTCGCCAGGCGCGTGCTGAAGGCGCGTGAAAACGGCGCAAAAATTATCGTCTGCGATCCGCGCCGCATTGAAACGGCCCGCATCGCCGACCAGCACCTTCAGCTGAAAAACGGCAGCAATATGGCCCTGGTCAACGCCTTTGGCTACGTGCTGCTGGAAGAGGAGCTGTACGACAAAAACTACGTGGCGCGCTTTACGCAGGGGCTGGACGCCTACCGAAAAATCGTCGAGAACTACGCGCCGGAGCGCGTGGAGCACCTCACGGGCGTACCGGCCCAGGAGATACGCCAGGCGATGCGCACCTTTGCCGCCGCCCCGTCGGCGACGGTAATGTGGGGAATGGGCGTGACCCAGTTTGGTCAGGCCGTCGACGTGGTGAAAGGGCTTTCCAGCCTGGCGCTGCTGACCGGCAATCTGGGCCGTCCGGCCGTCGGCGTTGGCCCGGTGCGCGGGCAGAACAACGTGCAGGGGGCCTGCGACATGGGCGTCCTGCCCAACATGTTCCCCGGCTATCAGGAAGTTACCGACCCCGCGGTCAGGCAGAAGTTTGCCGATGCGTGGGGGATTGACGCCGACCAGATGGACGCCCGCGTCGGCACCCGCATCACCGAAGTACCGCACCTTGCCCTGGAGGGCAAAATCAAGGCCTATTACATCATGGGGGAAGACCCGCTTCAGACCGAAGCGGATTTAGGCCTGGTTCGCCGCGGCTTCGACGCGCTCGATTTTGTGGTGGTTCAGGACATCTTTATGACCAAAACGGCGGAGGTGGCGGACGTGCTGCTCCCCGCCACCTCCTGGGGCGAACACGGTGGCGTATTCACCTGCGCCGACCGCGGCTTCCAGCGCTTCGGGAAGGCCATCGACGCCCGCGGCAACGTCAAGCGCGACTGGGAAATCATCAGCCTGCTCGCCAGCGAAATGGGCTATCCGATGCGCTACGACTCTGAACGGCAGATCTGGGATGAAATGCGCGAGCTGTGCCCGCTGTTCTACGGCGTGACCTACGAGAAAATGGGCGAAATGGGCCACGTGCAGTGGCCGTGCCCTACCCTCGATCACCCCGGCACGCCCTACCTGTACAAGGACAACCGCTTCGATACCGCGAGCGGCAAGGGGCAGCTTTTCGCCGCCGAGTGGCGCGCGCCCGCGGAGATCCCGGACGCGGACTATCCGCTGGTGCTGTGTACGGTGCGCGAGGTCGGACACTACTCCTGCCGCTCGATGACCGGCAACTGCGCGGCGCTGCAAAGCCTGGCCGACGAGCCGGGACGGGTGCAGCTAAACCCTGTCGATGCGGACAACCTCGGCATTACCGACGGCCAGCTGGTGTGGGTCCGTTCGCGCAGGGGGAAAGTCATTACCCGCGCCAGCGTCAGCGAGCGCATCAACGTCGGGGCGGTGTACATGACCTATCAGTGGTGGATCGGCGCCTGCAACGAGCTGACGCAGGATAATCTCGATCCGGTCTCCAAAACGCCGGAGACGAAATACTGCGCGGTTCGGCTCGAGGCGATTGACGATCAGCGCTGGGCGGAGGATTTCGCCGCGGCGGCCTATCAGACCATGAAGACGCGCCTGCTCGACGCGGCAAACGTCTGATAAAAAAAGAGGCTCGCGCGGCGGGCCTCTTCGCCTATTACGGCATCAGCCCTGAGCGCCGAAGCCGCTGCGCTTTTCCACCATTCGATTTAAAAACAGCGTCAGCTCGTAGTCGCTGCGCAACCTGTATTTCTCCATGACCGCATACTTATGGGAAAAGACCGTCTTAATGCCAATTCCCAACCGCTGCGCGGTAGCGGCGATCGACAGCCCCTTATGCAGTTCGTCCATCACCCTCACCTGCTGGGGCGTAAGCCCTCGGTGTCGGCAGTCAAAGCACGAGGACGGGCGGCGATAAACGTCATGCAGCAGGTGTCTTGCCCATGCCTTTTCCAGCGTCTGGCGCATCTGCGCCAGCGATGCGCGGCGCGAAATAAAAAGCATATCCTCAAAGCAGGACGGCAGCGCATCCGCGTCAGGACACGCGTCAACGATCCCGATCGCAACCCCCTTTCGGCTTGCCAGAGAGGGCGTGAAGCAGGTAAAGCATTCCCCGGGCGCGAGGGAAAGCACCAGCATATCCGCCAGCAGAATGCCCGCAGGCGAGGAGTGCGCATCAATGCGAATCTCCCGACCGCCCTTTTGCGCAAAGAAGTCGGCCAGCAGACGCGTGAACCCATAATGAAACAGCCCGTCGGGCTCGTTAATCGCGATATTGAGCATAGTCGTCGGCTCCGATCAGTTGTACTGCAGGGTCAGCATCACCACCGCGCTAATCGTCCCTGCCGTGGCGCCTCCCGTCGTCGACGCGACCATCGCCTTCATCGGCATCGTCGCCGTTCGGTCAGCGGACACGCTTTGGGAAATGGACGAGCCGGTTCCCTTAAGCTGCCCGCTTGTCGCGTCGATCATCGCAATCGCCACGCTGCGCGCGGTTCCGCTGTTGATGTAGTAGTCGTTGCCCGCGGCGGGATCGGGCGTGCCGGTGAAGGTAGCCGTCACGCTGCGGGTTCCCGCCGGACACTGGGTAAACGACAGGCTAAAGGGAACCGGCGCGGACGTTGAGCCCGGCGTCACCATGTTAGCGGCCTGTATATCGCCAAGATCGATATTCACCGCCGAGCTGCCGCCGTTGAAGAGGCAGGGGGAGGCCACGATATTCCCCGTTACGCTCACGTTCACGCCGTCCGCCGACAGCGCGCTCGCGCTCATCATCGCCGCTGCCGCGGCCAAACTCGCCAGGGTTTTCATGTCATTACGCCCCCTACTGATAGGTCACATTTAGCGTCGCAGACGCATTGGCAGAACCCGGCTCCACCGCGGTGCGGGTCTGGTAATACCGCGCCGTGATGGGAAAGGACTCTTGTCCACCGGCGGCGGCCTTGAGCGCGAGCCGCGCGTTCAGCGCCAGCGGCGTACCGTTATACAAAAGCTGGACCCCGACGCCCTTCGCGACGCCGTCCGCCCCCTGCCCGGTCAGGGCCAGAACGCTGGTATTAGCGATATCCGGATTCTGAATGCCGCTCAGGGTGACGTTCACGTTGGCGCCCGCATCGCAGTTCAGCCCGAGATTTTGCGTATTTTTGGCACCCGCTGGCGTCGTCCCTACCGTTGAGCCAAACGTCGAGGCGGAAATATCCCCTATCGGAAAGGTCAGCCGGGGCGTGGTCATGGTGCAGGCCACCACGTTAATCACGCCGTCGGTTATCCGCGTCGTCAGGGCATCGCGAAACACGCCGTCGGCGCCCTGAAGCGTCACCACGCCGACCACGCCGGGCGTTAGCGCCCCCGAGGCGACCGGCCCGGTGACCACCAGCTCAATTTTTCCGCCCCACCATTCGACGTAAGAGGTCTGCGGGCTGTAGGCGAACGTATAGGCCGGGTTTTCAAAGTAATTGCCGGATGAAAAGCGAATCCCTATCCCGGCAACGTTGGTGTTATAGACGTGGCTGCCGTAGGCGCTCAGCGTTGCGCTGAGGTAGCGCATGCTGAATCCGAGCGTTAAGGGGCTTGTGCACTCCGTCAGGTACGATTTGGTTGACGTCGCCGCGCGCGAAAAGATCACCGTGCCGACGGGCACGTCCCGCTGCACCGTCAGGGTCCCGACGGACAGCGTGGACTCCTGAGGCACAATGGTGTTACAGGTTCCGGCCTGCGCGGAATGCCATCCCGACGCGACGCAGAGCAGAACGCTTAAGAGCAGTGTTCTCATGATTGATTCCCTAAACGCAATTGACGTTAACTTCGGCTATGCCGTCCAGGCGGGACCGCGCGGGCAAAACGTACGGCGCGCGGCACTGCTGCCCCGCCTTCGCGCCCCACGTTACGAATAACGTGCCCTGCGTCTGCAGACCGGCGAGGTACACCTGACCGTTGTCGCCGACGATGCCGCCGTTTTCGCCCCCCTTCATCTGCGCGGCGATGGCGCCAAAAGGCACGAACTGGCCGCGATGGATAATGCTCATCAGCACCCGCTGCCCGACCTTTGCCAGATATTCGGCCTTCACCACCGCGCCGCGCGTCGGTATCACCGTCCGGGTGGTCATCTCCAGCTCGACGTCGCCCGGCATCGTTTCCGGTGCGAGCGAAAGATCGTTTGTCCGGTAGTTCGACAGATTGCTGACGGCCGTATACCCCCGATAGTCCGTTCTGACGCCGGGCTGGTTGCGAATATCTACGTCGTGAGCGCCGGGCGCTTTCACCAGCGCGTTGGTCTCGCCCAGCGGCTGGGAGAACGTCACGCCGTCCTCGTGAAGCAGAACGCCGCCCTGCAGGCCATAGTTCAAACGCTGACCGTTCTGGTCGTACCCGTAGCCCGTCGTGGTCTCGCCGTAGGTGCCCTTGTAGTCCGCGCTCAGGTTGCCGGTTGCGCCCGCGCCGCGGGTGCCGTAGCCCTGCTGCGCGCTCCAGCTTAACGCCCTGTTCTCCAGCGCCACGCCGTTCAGGCCGACGCTGTGGGTCGCGCCGCTATTTCTGCTGGCGGTCAGGCCGTAGCTGGCCCACGCCTGCGGCAGAAATTTATCCAGCGGCACGCTGAGGTTAAAGGCCAGCAGCCGATCGCTGTCGCCTTTCGTCTGATTCCCCTCACCGCCCGCGCTGGCGTTTTGGCTGTAGGTCCAGGTGAGCCCGTAGCTCATGCCGCGCCAGGCGTTGTTATAGCCAAGGCTGTAGGACGCCGTAGACCTGCCCCCGTCCCAGTACGCGTCCCGCGCCGCGCTGACCATCAGCGCGCCCGCGTTGTCGCCCAGCGTCTGACCTATCGTCACTTCCACCCGGTTCTTGCGCTGCTCCTGCGGCGCGCCGCCGTCGCCGTAGGCATCCAGAACCTCCTGCATGCTGTAAAAGCCGCGGGAAGAAAAGCGATACCCCGCAACGGTCAATTGCGTTCCGCTCGCCGCCCCGGTTTTGCTGTAGCGAACGCGCCAGGACTGGCCGCCAGACTTTCCGCCGTCGGGCAGCGCCGACCAGCCCTGGGTCACGTCGGCCGAGAGCGCACCGGCCTCCCCCATGTTCTTGCCGAGTCCCAGCGCGAGCGCCCGATAGTGGCCCGACGACTGCGCGCCGCCGTAGGCGGTGACGCCCTGCGGCAGGCCGTAGATCCCCGAGGCTTGGGCAAACGCGGCCTTATCGACGCTGCTGTTCCAGGAACGGTACTGCCCGCCGGTGAGCGCATATTTTCCGCGCCCTTCCCGCTGCAGCACCGGCAGCGAGGCGTACGGCAGCGTAAAGCGCTGCTCGCTGCCGTCGGCTTCCAGAACGGTGACGTCCAGATCGCCCGCGCCGCCCGTGGGATACATATCCGTAATCTCAAACGCGCCCGGCGCGACAAACGTCTGGTAGATCTGATAGCCGTTTTGCCGCACGGTGACCTGCGCGTTGGTGCGGGCAATGCCCCGCACGACGGGAGCGTATCCTTTCAGCGAATCGGGCAGCATGTCGTCATCGGACGCCAGCTGCACGCCGCGAAACGGCACGCTGTCAAAAACGTCAGCGGGGGCGGAGCTGTCCCCGAGAGTCAGCAGCGCCTGAAGAGGGATGATGGCGCGCTGGGCATAGCTGTAGACCGTATCCCATGCGTTCTGCCCGTCATCACCGCGCGTCCAGGTCGAATAGCTGCGCAGCCGCCAGGGTCCGACGTTGATCCCCGGGCGCAGGTTGGCGTACTGGCTCCGGCTGCCGGTGCTTTCACTGGCATGTGACCGGGCGTTAGCTCCGTTCAGGCTGTAGTTCAGCATGGCCGCCGTGATGCCCTCGTCCCACAGTTCAGGAGAAACCTCGCCCCGGGCGGGCAGCGAGACCGCGGCCTGGGGAATGCTTAAGACCAGCCGCTGCGCGCCAAACTGAAAATCGGCGCGGGCGTCAGGGATCGCCTCGAGGCTGGCGCAGGGGCTATTGGGCTTCACGACCTGCGGAAACAGCGCGGTTTTAACGCCCCACGCCTTCAGTTGCGCCACGCTCAGGCACGGCTGGAGTCGATCGGCGTCCTGGATAAACGCGACGTCGCGAGTCTCCACCTGCCGTTCGTTAAGAATGATGTCAACGTGGTATGTGCCCGGCGCCTGTGAACCCGACTCAAAGGCCGATAAATCGGCTTTGCCCATCCCCGGGTTATCCAGCTCGACCAGCTCGGCGTTGAACGTTTCCCGCGCGCTGGCGTCTGGCGCAGCGGCCAGCGCAAGGGCGATATAACACGCCAGGCGCGCGGGCTGCCGCGTATCAATTTTCGTTGCCATCTTTCTTAACCTGACCGGTAGCCGCCGTGTCCCGTGCGCTAACGCTACAGGCTGGCGTGATGCGCCGGTCCTGGACTCCCGTAGTCGTTAATTAATTTGAAGGTAATCTGCCCGCGTCCGCTGCCCGCCGGCAGCGCAAACGTCGCCGCCGCGCCGGGCAGAACCCAGGAGACGTCGTCCAGCTTTACTCCGCCCACGCTGATTTCATTGAAGTTCATCACGTACTCCGACGGGTTCGTCACCTGAAGGCGATCGCCATTGCGCGACCACACCAGCCTGTCCGCCTGCTCTTCGGGCATCGCGGCGCTCAGGCTCGCAGGACGATAGATAAGCTTGATGCGCGTTTTAACCGCAATCTGTAACGTGTTCACCTGCGTCGTCGCCGAAGGTATCGATTTAATATTCAGCCAGAACAGGCTCTCTTTATTCTGCGGCAGCGTGCCCGACAGCAAAATTCGCTCGATATTTTTTTGCCCGGCATCCAGCCGATACAGCGGCGGCGTGACGATAAAGGGAGCCTTAGCGTCATTACCCTCCGGCGATTCAACCCACGACTGAATCAAATACGGCGTTTTATCGATGTTATTTACGTCGATCGTTGCCTCTTTATTCGCGCCTGGGAAAATAACCCGCGTGCCGCCAATTACCACCCCGGCGTGAGCAACCGACAGCGAGGCCATGAAAAGCGCCGCGGTTAAAAGGGATCTATTACTTACTTTCATTATTCATCTCTAAAAGAGGGCTCAGTCAGGCCCCCGCTGATAGGCTGGCGGCACGGAAAAGGCGCGTTTAGTTATACACAACCGAGAAGTTGGCAACGGAATTCGCAGGCCCCGCCGTCACCGACAGCGCCGTTGAAATATATTGCGCGTAAAAGTTAAGCGTATTATCCGCCGTGCTGCTCAGGGAATAGGCGTAGCTATTGCTGCCGTGCAGCGGCAGATCGACCTTGTCTGCGGTCATCAGGTTGATGGCAACGCCCGTTGCCGCCCCCTGGACCGAAGAGTCAATGGCCAGCAGGTTAGCGTTGCTGCCGTCCGGTGAGCCGTCGAACCGCACTTTGGCGGTGTTTACCGCGACCGGGCAGTTTTTCAGCACAATAGCGAACTGGGTGGCGGGCGTCCGCGAACCGGCTGCGGTAAAGTCGTTTTTGTAGTAATCCCCTAATACCACCACCTGATTCTGAGACGCCACGGCGACGTCGCACGCCGAGTCCAGAATATTCCCGGAAAAATTAACCGTGCCCGCCGCGGCTAACGCGCCGGAGGCCGTTAATGTCAGGCACGCTGCGGCCAAAGCCTTATTAATCTTCATTATTTAATCATCTCTTCGCTTATTTATTTAAAATGACCACGCAGCAAAAACCAATAAAAGAACGATCGACTCATTCTTTTATGGCGCATTTTTTAATTGCGTAATCCGTCAACTGGTCAAAATTTATATAATCACCTTTGCGAAAACAACTGATTTGTGGTCTAGCTGTAGACCGATGTTTAACGAAAGATCAACATTCTCAGCGTGGGTTAATTTATTGATTGAGCACATAGGTCTATTATTAGACCGACTGGCTTTGCAATGCATTTCAGCGGGTTATATTTGCCGCCGCACCGGGTCTACTTTTAGACTGCGGCAAACCATTCCCTGAATGATTAATTTTTAAGATAATTCTCTAGGCGATACGAAAAACGATCGCACCTGTAATATGAGGTATCTTATGAATACGCGCCTGGCCGCACCACCGAACCGTTCCACGTCATCCGTTATTGAATTAAAGCCTTTAAATCATATTGAGAGGCTCGTTTCGCTGATTCTCCCTGGCGCAGAGAGAACGGTGCTCGGTCGGGGAGACGTTGTCCATTATTTCAAAGACGACGTTCGTCAGTGCTTTTTACTTTTACATGGCAGCGTGGCGCTTCACCGCCGCGGCGACGGAATTGTCTTAAACTCTGAATCTGCACCGTTTATTTTAGGCGTTAGCAGTCAATTCTCATCAGAGCACCTGTACGTTCGCGCGCTGGAAACGTCAGAAATAGCCCGCGTACCGCTGGAGGCGTTTAATCAGATTATTGCGCAGCAGGATCTCTGGGAGCATTTTTCGAAGCTGCTGATCTATACCGCCTCGCGCGTGTATGAGCACTGCGCGCAAATATCGCAAATGTCGGCGTACGACATCATTCGCTTTCAGCTGGTTGAGCTGATGCAGGAAACGGAAGCGATCCGCAACAATATTACGGCGGCGGCGTATATTAAAAGCCGTACCTATCTATCACGCAGCGGAATTATGCGTATTTTGTCCGAGCTGCGTACCGGAAAGTACATCACGATGGAGCGCGGGGTGCTGCTGGACGTTCATCATTTGCCACGAAAATACTGACGGCGGGACGTGCCTGCAAATGAGAGTAACGCTATAATTAAAGAGGTCATTTTTTAGGTCATTGACGATGTCTTCTTCCGAAAATCCTCACCGCGGTTCCCCCTACGCGCAAGCGCTTATCAGCCACCTGCTGCCCCACTGCACGCCGCGCAAATCCGCCCGCGGGGAACAGCTGGATTTCCAGGTTAACGGCCAGGGAATGTGCTATTTACTGCTGGAAGGCACGGTTGCCCTCTATCGCAGAAGCGACACCATGATGCTGTCGACCGCGCGCGCTCCCGCCGTATTTGGCATCGCCAACCTGACGGATATTTACTTCGACGATTACTTTAAAACCGTCACCTCCTGTACGATCTGCGCTATTCCCGCGGAGCGCGTGCACGAGATTATCAACGAAAACGCGCTGTGGGACCTCTTCTCAAAACAGCTGATGTTCGTCTACAGTCGGCTTTATAAAAATATCATGCCCCAGGGCGCGCCAACCTCCTACGAGATGATTCGGCAGCAGCTGCTCAAGCTGATGGACGAAGATGAACACTACCGGGCCAGCATCACGGCCGAGCGCTATATCAGAGAGAAAACCCAGCTTTCGCGCAGCGGCGTAATGCGCATCCTGGCGGATCTGCGCACCGGGGGATTCATCGACATTGAGGACGGAAAGCTGATCAAGATTAACAAGCTTCCCGCAAGATACTGAACGTCAGAGACAAAAAAGGCCGCAAACGCGGCCTTTTTCTCAGGGTCAATGGACGTGAACGCCCAACCGCCAGGCAAAGTAAATCTCTTCTTTGAGCTCGTTAGAAGAAAGCGCGAGCAGATCGGCAAACTCAAGCTCAAGCTGTTTCAGCTTTTTCAGGTACTGAGCCGGAGAGAGGTTGCTCTTGTCGCGACGTAAATATTCAATGGCCAGCTGGGTTGGGGTTATATCGGTATCCATAATGTCCTCGGTGTTAGTACAAAACGTCGCCAGTATATCACACTTTACTGACGATTTTTTGACCAGAGGCAAAATAGCGTAGAACGTTACACCACCGCCGTCGTCAGCCGCGACGAACAGCAGAGCCGTTCCTGCTCGTCGAGAATGTCGATTTGCCAGACCTGATGGCGACTGCCGGCGTGGAGCGCGCGGCAGATGCCCCGCACGCGCCCGCTGCGCACCGAGCGGAGGTGGTTGGCATTCACCTCCAGCCCGACGACCTTCTGTTCCCCTTCGGTGCATAGATACCCCGCCACCGACCCCAGCGTTTCGGCCAGCACCACCGACGCCCCGCCGTGCAGCAGGCCAAACGGCTGATGGGTACGGCTATCAACGGGCATGGTGGCTTCCAGTTCGTTCTCGCCGATGCGGGTAAACTGGATATCCAGCAGGCCGACCATGTTCTCTTTGCCCATCGCATTGAGCGCCTCAAGCGTCACCGCGCGTTTCCAGATCATCCGATAATCTCCAGTAAAGCCTGTAGAGGGTGGCGCACGCCGTTGCCTTCAACGCGCTTCACCTGGCTGCGGCAGGAATAGCCGGTCGCCAGACAGCGGTTTCGCGGCAGGCGCTGCATCGCCTGATGCCATGACAGCTCGTAGATGCCGAGCGAGCTGGCGTGATTTTTCACTTCATGTCCGTAGGTTCCCGCCATGCCGCAGCAGCCGACGCTGACGTTCTCCAGCTTCGCGCCAACGCGCGCGAATATCGATGACCACTGCGTGGGCGCGCCGGGCAGCGCCGTCAGCTCGGTGCAGTGGCCGAACAGGTACCAGGGTTCGCCGCTGATATCCGCGCGGGTCGAATCCTGCAGCACCGAAGGCAGCCATTCGTGGACCAGCATCACGTGGAAATCCCCGCGCTGTTCGCCGAGCGTCTGCCTGTACTCGTCGCGATAGCACAGCACCAGCGCCGGATCGACACCCACCATCGGCATGCCGAGCTGCGCCACGCGGTTAAGGAACTCCGCGGTTTTGCGCGCGGTTTTGGCGAAGCGGGTCAGGAAGCCTTTAATGTGCTGCGCTTTGCCGTTGGGCGAAAACGGCAGCACAACCGGCTGATAGCCCAGCTTTTCCGCGAGACGTATAAAATCGGCCACCACCTGCGCATCGTAATAGCTGGTAAACGGATCCTGCACCACCAGCACCGTGCGGGACTTCTGCTCCGGCGTGAGCGCCTCAAGCTGTTCCAGTGTCATGTTCGCCGAGCGGTGCCCCACCAGCTGGCGCTGGAGCGACGGTGCTGAGAGCAGCGGCAGATCCACCATCCCAATGTGCTTTTCGGACAGCTTGCGCACCAGGGGCTGGTTAATAAAGAAGTTGAAGGTCTTCGGCGCGCGCGCCATCAGCGGGGCATAGCTTTCTACCGTCGCCACCAGATGATCGCGCATCGGGCGCAGATAGCGCGTGTGGTAAAGCTGGAGGAAGCGGGAGCGGAACTCCGGCACGTCGATTTTAATCGGGCACTGGGTCGAGCAGGCTTTACAGGCCAGGCAGCCGGACATCGCCTCTTTCACCTCGTGGGAGAAGTCGTATTCCCCTTTGTTCGCGTGCCAGCTGTTGCGGGTGCGCTCGATAAGCCCGCGCAGGCTGGCGCGTTTTTCCGGCAGCTTTTTTTCCAGCTTCAGCGGATCGACCCCGCGGTCGGCCAGCAGGCGCAGCCACTCGCGCACCAGCGTCGCGCGGCCTTTCGGGGAGTGAATGCGGTTGCTGGTGATTTTCATCGACGGGCACATCGGGCTGTTCACGTCGAAGTTAAAGCACAGGCCGTTGCCGTTGCACTCCATCGCGCCGCGCCAGGCACCGCGCACGGCAACCGGGATCTGACGGTCGTACGTGCCGCGCTTGACCGCATCGACCTGCATCATCGGTGCGTCCACCCCTTCCGGCGGGCAAATTTTTCCGGGGTTGAGGCGGTTATCCGGATCGAATGCCGCCTTAACCTTGCGCAGTTCGCCGTAAAGCTGTTCGCCGAAGAACGCCGGGCTGTACTCCGCGCGGAAGCCTTTACCGTGCTCGCCCCACAGCAGGCCGCCGTACTTCGCCGTCAGGGCGACAACCTCGTCGGAGATCTGCTTCATCAGGATCTCCTGCTGCGGGTCGCACATGTCCAGCGCCGGGCGCACGTGCAGGACGCCCGCGTCAACGTGGCCGAACATGCCGTAGCTCAGGCCGTGGTTGTCCAGCAGCGCGCGAAACTCAACGATATAGTCCGCCAGATGCTCGGGCGGCACGCAGGTATCTTCGGCAAACGGAATCGGCTTGGCGGCCCCTTTGGCATTCCCCAGCAGGCCAACCGCTTTTTTACGCATCGCGTAGATACGCTCAATGCCGGAAAGGTCGTTACACTGCTGCCAGCCGATTACCCCGCCCTCGCCGCTGGCGATAAGCGCGTCGAGGCGCTGGCAGAGCGTGGTGACCTGCTCGTCAATCAGCGCTTCGTCATCACCGGCGAACTCCACGATGTTGAGGCCGAGCATCTCGCTGTCCGGCACGTCAGCAATCAGCTCGCTCACCGAATGCCAGACGATGTCTTCCCGCGCCAGGTTCAGCACTTTGGAGTCGACGGTTTCCACCGACAGCGCCCGCGCCTCCACCATAAACGGCGCGTTGCGCAGCGCGGAATCAAAAGAGTTGTATTTGACGTTCACCAGGCGACGCACCTTCGGCAGTCGGGTAATGTCCAGACGCGCCTCGGTAATAAACGCCAGCGTGCCTTCGGAACCGGTCAGCACGCGGGTCAGGTCAAACTGGCTCAGATCGTCGTTAAACACGTGGCGCAGATCGTAGCCCGTCAGGAAGCGGTTCAGCTTCGGGAATTTATCGAGGATCAGCTGGCGGTTGTCGCGGCAGCGCTCCAGCACGGTGCGGTAGATGCGCCCGGTCACGGTGCTCTCCTGCGCCAGCGTTTCCGCCAGCGCTACCGGCATTGGCCGGGTATCAAGAATATCGCCTCCCAGCAGCACGGCGCGCACGCCCATCACGTGGTCGGAGGTTTTGCCGTAGACCAGCGATCCCTGGCCGGAAGCGTCGGTGTTGATCATCCCGCCGAGCGTGGCGCGGTTGCTGGTCGACAGCTCCGGCGCGAAAAAGTAGCCGTAGGGTTTTAAAAACTGGTTGAGCTGGTCTTTAATGACGCCCGCCTCGACGCGCACCCACCCTTCTTCCGGGTTGATTTCGATGATGCGGTTCATATAGCGGGACATGTCAACGATAATGCCCTGGTTCAGCGCCTGCCCGTTGGTGCCCGTGCCGCCGCCGCGCGGCGTGAAGATTAAAGATGTAAAGCGCTCCTGCGACGCCAGGCGAGCAATCAGCGCGACGTCCGCCGTCGAGCGGGGAAAGACCACCGCGTCCGGAAGCAGCTGGTAAATACTGTTGTCGGTCGCCATCGTCAGCCGGTCGGCGTAGTTCGTGGCGGTATCACCTGTAAAACCCTGTTGCTCCAGCGCCTGCAAAAAATTAAGCACCAGCTGAACGACGCCGGGTGCTTGAGAAATTTGTGGGATCATGACCGTCGACCCTAATTAGAGGTGTGAAATCGTTTGCGTTGTGTCACAACTTTTTATCACATTTTTTTCGTATGTGCTTAGCTGAATTACAGGCACAATCCGCCTGTCAAAAATAGCCGCTATCACCAATGATGAGAGATAAGTGGCTCTGGTTTCCGCCAGCCGTTCTGGCGTTTATTTAAGGAAAGATGCTTTTATGGTCAATCTTCGTCAGCCCAGGGACGTTGCGCAGATATTGCTGTCGGTGCTGTTTCTGGCCCTCATGATTATTGCATGTCTGTGGATTGTTCAGCCTTTTATTCTCGGATTCGCGTGGGCGGGCACGGTGGTGGTGGCCACATGGCCGCTGTTGCTCCGCCTGCAGAAGCTGCTCTTTGGTCGCCGCGGCCCTGCGGTGCTGGTCATGACGCTGCTGCTGTTCCTGCTCTTTATTATCCCTATCGCCCTGCTGATCAACAGCCTCGTTGACTCCAGCGGCCCGGTAATTCGCGCGGTCACCAGCGGCGATCTGACGCTGCCGGATCTGGCCTGGCTTAACGGCATCCCGGTCATTGGCGCCAAGCTTTACAGCGGCTGGCACAGCCTGCTGGAGATGGGCGGCAGCGCGATCATGGCAAAAGTGCGGCCGTATATTGGCACCACCACCACCTGGTTTGTCGGCCAGGCGGCGCACATTGGGCGCTTTATGATGCACTGTGCGCTGATGCTGGTCTTTAGCGCCCTGCTGTACTGGCGCGGCGAGCGGGTGGCTCTGGGCGTTCGCCACTTTGCCAGCCGTCTTGCGGGCCAGCGCGGCGACGCGGCCGTTCTGCTGGCCGCGCAGGCCGTTCGCGCCGTCGCGCTCGGCGTGGTGGTGACCGCCCTGGCGCAGGCCGTGCTGGGCGGAATTGGCCTGGCGATCTCCGGCGTGCCTTACGCGACCGTCTTTACCGTCATCATGCTGATGACCTGCCTGGCGCAGCTGGGGCCGCTGCTGGTGCTGGTTCCGTGCATCATCTGGCTGTACTGGACGGGGGATACAACGTGGGGAACGGTGCTGCTGGTCTGGAGCTGCGTTGTCGGCACGATGGATAACGTGATTCGCCCGATACTGATCCGCATGGGTGCAGACCTGCCGCTGATCCTCATCCTCTCCGGCGTTATCGGCGGGCTGATTGCCTTCGGCATGATTGGCCTGTTTATCGGCCCGGTGCTGCTGGCCGTGACCTGGCGCCTGTTCTCGGCGTGGGTGCACGAAGTGCCGCCTCCGGGGACGGACCCTGACGTCATTCTTAGCGAGCTGGAAGCGCTGGAAGACCAGAACAAACAGTAAGCGTTTTGCCGGGTGGGCGTGCTCGCCCGGCTATTTCACCCAAAATACATAAGCCTCGCTAAACAATATATTCTCTCACCACTGGTCCGACCCGCTATTTCAGCCACATAATCACACATGCACGCCATAAATCTTTACGTCTCTTTAACTATTGAGACGAATCTGATCGACGCAAAAAGTTGAGATGCCTACTATTAGGACACGGTTATAAATCAACATCTTGATTTATAAGCATGGAAATCCCCTGAGTGAAACAACGAATTGCTGTGTGTAGTCTTTGCCCATCTCCCACGATGGGCTTTTTTTTTATCTTTTTTTAACGCGGGGGATTCTATGGCGTATAAAAAAAGGGCGAGGATTATTATCCTCGCCCTTATATTTCAGACGATAAGACGTTACTTATTCAGCTCTGCCAGGCTCAGCCAGGTTTGCACCACGGTGTCCGGGTTCAGGGAGAGGCTATCGATGCCCTCTTCCATCAGCCAAGCGGCAAAGTCTTCGTGGTCGGACGGACCCTGACCGCAAATTCCGACGTATTTCCCCTGCTTTTTCGCCGCGCGAATAGCCATTGAGAGCAGCGCCTTCACCGCCTCGTTGCGCTCGTCGAACAGCTCGGAGACCACGCCGGAGTCGCGGTCCAGGCCCAGCGCCAGCTGCGTCATGTCGTTGGAGCCGATAGAGAAGCCGTCGAAGTGCTCAAGGAACTGGTCCGCCAGCAGGGCGTTGGACGGGATTTCGCACATCATGATGATCTTCAGCCCGTTCTCGCCGCGCTTAAGCCCCTGACGCGCCAGCTCGTCAACCACCGCTTTCGCCTGATCCACGGTACGCACGAACGGCACCATGATTTCAACGTTGGTCAGCCCCATGTCATTGCGCACGCGCTTCACCGCCTCGCACTCCAGCGCGAAGCAGTCGCGGAAGCTGTCGGACACGTAGCGTCCGGCGCCGCGGAAGCCCAGCATCGGGTTCTCTTCTTCCGGCTCGTAGCGCTCGCCGCCGACCAGGTTGGCGTATTCGTTAGACTTAAAGTCCGACAGGCGCACGATAACGCGTTTCGGGTAGAACGCCGCGCCCAACGTGGCAATTCCCTCCGTCAGGCGACCGACGTAAAACTCTTTCGGCGAGTCGTAGCCCTTCATCATATCGCGGATTTCGTTCTGCAGCGCGGCGTCCTGGTCGTCAAACTCCAGCAGCGCGCGCGGGTGAACGCCAATCATGCGGTTGATGATGAACTCCAGACGCGCCAGCCCAACGCCCTCGTTCGGCAGGCAGGCAAAGTCAAACGCGCGGTCCGGGTTGCCGACGTTCATCATGATCTTCAGCGGCAGGTCCGGCATGGTATCGACGCTGGAGCTTTTCACGCTGAAGTCGAGAATATCGGCGTACACGTAGCCGGTGTCGCCTTCCGCGCAGGAGACGGTCACCTTCTCATCGTCCTTCATGCGCTCGGTCGCATCGCCGCAGCCGACCACCGCCGGAATGCCCAGCTCGCGGGCGATGATCGCCGCGTGGCAGGTACGCCCGCCGCGGTTGGTGACGATAGCCGCCGCCTTCTTCATGATCGGCTCCCAGTCCGGGTCGGTCATGTCGGTCACCAGCACGTCGCCCGGCTGGATGCGGTTCATTTCGCTGATGTCGTGGATCACTTTCACCGGGCCCGCGCCGATGCGGTGGCCGATTGCGCGGCCTTCGGCAACGATTTTGCCCTGCGCGTGCAGCGTATAGCGCTCCATCACCTGCCCGCGTGAGCGAACGGTTTCCGGACGCGCCTGCACGATGAACAGCTTGCCGGTGTGGCCGTCTTTCGCCCATTCGATATCCATCGGACGGCCGTAGTGTTTCTCAATCTGCACCGCCTGCTTCGCAAGCTCTTCCACCTCGGCGTCGGTCAGCGAGAAGCGGTCGCGCTGCTCCTGCGGCACGTCTTCAATTTTCACCTGCTTGCCATGTTCCTGGGTCGGGGCATAGATCATGCGGATTTTTTTCGAGCCCATGGTGCGGCGCACCACCGCCGGGCGATTGGCCGTAAGCGTTGGCTTGTGAACGTAAAATTCGTCAGGGTTTACCGCGCCCTGCACCACCATTTCGCCCAGCCCCCACGCGGAGGTAATAAATACCACCTGGTCGAAGCCGGATTCGGTATCAATCGAGAACATCACGCCGGAGGAGCCCACGTCCGAGCGCACCATGCGCTGCACGCCCGCAGAAAGCGCGACGCCGCGGTGGTCATAGCCCTGATGCACGCGGTAGGAGATGGCGCGGTCGTTAAAGAGGGAAGCAAACACGTGCTTCACCGCCACCAGCACCGCGTCGTAGCCCTGAACGTTGAGGAACGTTTCCTGCTGGCCGGCGAAGGAGGCGTCCGGCATATCTTCCGCAGTGGCGGAAGAACGCACGGCAAACGAGGCCTGCGCGTCGTCCGCGGAGAGCTGGTTGTAGGCATCGTGAATGGCTTTTTCCAGTTCCGGCTGGAAAGGTGTGTCGATAATCCACTGGCGGATTTGCGACCCGGCTTTGGCAAGCGCGGTGACGTCATCAATATCCGTTTTATCCAGCAGGTCGTAAATGCGCTGGTTCACGCCGCTCTGGTCTAAAAACAGGATAAACGCATCGGCAGTTGTGGCAAACCCGTTCGGTACGGAAACGCCCATACCCGACAGATTTGTAATCATTTCACCCAGGGAGGCATTTTTGCCCCCAACTCTGTCTACATCATTCATGCCGAGTTGGTTATACCAAAGCACCAGCGGTGACGAGCCATTGTTGGACATCGAAACAATCCTTTTGTGATATTTGATCGGAGTAAGAAACACCTGACTACGTATTTATACTGGCATATTTATTTCCGCTAAAAAAACGGTGAATCGTGTAAGCAGTTTAAATTTTCAATTTTTCGGACAGATTCCCATCAACCGCTAACCCGATGATTCCTATAGATTCCGGCAAAAACCACAAAAATAAAGCCGCTATTCGAAAAATGAAATCCACTTTTCAGGAAAATCAAAAACACCGTTTCACTTATAATTATGAGAAGTTCCTTGCTGTCGAAATTACTTTTTTAATTTATGCTTTCAGGCAATTAGGTACGCTATTCAGGGTGAATAAAATGGATAATGCTGTCGATCGCCACGTTTTTTATATTTCTGATGGTACGGCGATCACCGCCGAAGTGCTGGGGCACGCGGTGATGTCGCAGTTTCCGGTTTCGATTAACAGCATCACGCTGCCGTTCGTGGAAAATGAGAGCCGCGCCCGGGCCGTAAAGGACCAGATCGACGCCATCTTTCAGCAGACCGGCGTGCGCCCGTTAGTCTTCTACTCCATCGTTATTCCCGAAATTCGCGACATCATTCTGCAAAGTGAAGGCTTTTGTCAGGATATCGTGCAGGCGCTGGTCGCTCCGCTTCAGAGCGAGCTGAAGCTCGACCCGACGCCGATTGCGCACCGCACCCACGGCCTGAACCCCGGGAACCTCATCAAATACGACGCGCGCATTGCGGCTATCGATTACACCCTGGCCCACGATGACGGCATTTCAATGCGCAACCTCGATCAGGCGCAGGTGATTTTGCTCGGCGTCTCGCGCTGCGGAAAAACCCCCACCAGCCTCTACCTGGCGATGCAGTTTGGCATCCGCGCGGCCAATTACCCCTTTATTGCTGACGACATGGATAACCTCGTTCTGCCCGCCGCGCTTAAGCCTTTGCAGCACAAGCTTTTTGGCCTGACCATCAACCCGGAGCGGCTGGCCGCCATCCGCGAAGAGCGGCGCGAGAACAGCCGCTATGCCTCCATGCGCCAGTGCCGAATGGAAGTGTCCGAAGTCGAGGCGCTGTACCGCAAGAACCAGATCCCGTGGCTGAACAGCACCAACTATTCCGTCGAAGAAATTGCCACCAAAATCCTCGACATCATGGGGCTGAATCGCCGCATGTACTAATATGCTAGTACATTAATTACATTTCAGGTATCATGATGCGCATCGTCGGGGCACGTTCGCCCCGAACTTGAAATCAGCAGGGATTGGTTTAATGTGATGCCCATCACTTCCCGGTAGTCTGCCGATGAAGCAAAAAATTTCTGAGATATCCCATGAATAAAACCGACGAACTCCGCACGGCGCGCATTGATAGCCTGGTCACACCGGCCGAACTGGCGCAGCGGCACCCTGTATCCGCTGAGGTGGCGGAACACGTGACGGCCTCCCGCCGCCGCATTGAAAAAATCCTCAACGGCGAAGACAAGCGTCTTCTGGTCGTCATCGGGCCCTGCTCCATCCACGATCTGGATGCGGCAATGGACTACGCGAAACGCCTTCAGGGCCTGCGCGCGAAGCATCAGGATCGCCTTGAGATCGTTATGCGCACCTACTTTGAAAAGCCGCGCACCGTCGTGGGCTGGAAAGGGCTGATTTCCGATCCGGACCTCAACGGCAGCTACCGCGTGAATCACGGCATTGAGCTGGCGCGCAAGCTGCTGCTGCAGGTGAACGAGCTGGGCGTGCCGACCGCCACCGAGTTCCTGGATATGGTGACCGGACAGTTTATCGCCGATCTCATCAGCTGGGGCGCGATTGGCGCACGCACCACCGAAAGCCAGATCCACCGCGAGATGGCCTCGGCGCTCTCCTGCCCGGTCGGCTTTAAAAACGGCACCGACGGCAATACGCGCATTGCGGTGGACGCCATTCGCGCGGCGCGCGCCAGCCACATGTTCCTCTCCCCTGACAAGAGCGGGCAGATGACCATTTACCAGACCAGCGGCAACCCGTACGGCCATATCATCATGCGCGGCGGCAAAAAGCCTAACTACCACGCGGACGATATCGCCGCCGCGTGCGAAACGCTGGCGGAGTTCGACCTGCCGGAACATCTGGTGGTGGATTTCAGCCACGGCAACTGCCAGAAGCAGCACCGCCGCCAGCTGGACGTGTGCGATGAGATCTGTCAGCAGATCCGCAGCGGCTCCACCGCCGTCGCGGGCATCATGGCAGAGAGCTTTATCAAAGAAGGCACGCAGAAAATCGCGGCCGGGCAGCAGATGGTTTACGGCCAGTCCATTACCGATCCGTGCCTGAGCTGGGAAGACAGCGAGCTGCTGGTGGAGAAACTGGCGGCTGCGGTCGAAACGCGCTTCTGACATCCAGCCCTTCTCCCTCTCCCTGTGGGCTGAGGGATCCCCACAAATTGCAGCCTGGCACAGAATACTCCCTCTCCATTTAGGGAGAGGGCTGGGGTGAGGGGGAACATACGGCTGTGGTGGTAATTCCGTTCACTTTACGAGCCTTGCTACTCTGAAATCACGTTACTTGTGAACGTGTTAAGGGGACTCGCCGCCGCCCCCTTAACAATCCGGGCTCCCGGCAGAGAAAATCGCCGCTTCGCGGTGCCTTCGACTTATTCCTTCCGGCTTTCGGGTCGGGCACCAGCCTGCATCCCTGCAGGCTATGCCCTCTCGGCGCATCCCTGCGCCTCGCCCCGGCCTTCAGGAAACGCCTCAGCGATTTTCAGCCGGACCGGGATGTCGCTTTAAGCTATTTATTCTGCTAATAAAAACGTAATCGCTTCTGGTTAAAAATTCTCTGGGGATTCCTCACCCCCGTGGGAAAGGCTCGGGGTGAGGGTATCAGACCGCCCCTCACCCCCAAATTTGATCCCGTCACACTTTTTTCACAAAAACGCTTGCCGTGATTTTGCAGTTTATTGATAATGATTATCATTGTTACATTGATTGTTATTTATAAACATTATGTCACCTTCGGATAACGCCGCGGCTACAGAGAAAAAAAATCACACAGCGCCTTCCCCCGCTCCCGACGATCGTCGCATCGACAGCAAAACGCTGCTGGGAGAGGCCGGAAGGGTGATCATCGAGCATGACGGCCAGCACTACCTGCTCCGCCAGACCCATGCCGGAAAACTGATCCTCACAAAATAAGCTAAATAAAAACCACGCCAGCCACCCAGGTGATCCCCAGGCAGCCAGCGCTTTCGATTCCTAATGGAGAGTTGCTATGCCACACCTGCATTCCGCGTCTTTGCGCCCTTCACTTCTGGCGCTGGCGATTGTCAGCACCCTGCCGGGCGTCGCGTTTGCTGCCGCAGATGATATTACCGTTACCGCCACGGGCAACGCCCGCAGCGCCTTTGAAGCGCCGATGATGGTCAGCGTCATTGACGCCACCGCGCCCGAAAACCAGACCGCCAGCTCTGCCGCCGACCTGCTGCGCAAGGTGCCGGGCCTGACGCTGGACGGCACCGGGCGTACCAACGGTCAGGACGTTAACCTGCGCGGCTACGACCGCCGCGGCGTGCTGGTGCTGGTCGACGGCGTGCGTCAGGGCACCGACACCGGGCACCTCAACAGCACCTTCCTCGACCCGGCCCTGATCAAGCGTATCGAAGTGGTGCGCGGTCCGTCCGCGCTGCTGTACGGCAGCGGCGCGCTGGGCGGCGTGATCGCCTACGATACGGCCGATGCGAAAGATCTGCTGGAGCCGGGTAAAAACAGCGGCTACCGCGTGTTTGGCACCGGCGCAACCGGCGATCATAGCCTCGGCATGGGTGCCAGCGCCTATGGCCGCACCGATACGCTCGACGGGCTGCTGTCCTGGTCGAGCCGCGACCGCGGCGATCTCCGCCAGAGCAACGGGACGACGGCGCCAAACGATGAATCCATAAACAACATGCTGGCGAAGGGCAGCTGGAAAATCGATCCGGCCCAGACGCTGAGCGGCTCCCTGCGCTACTACAATAACGACGCCCAGGAGCCGAAAAACCCGCAAACCCCGGACGTCAGCGCCAGCAGCAACCCGATGACCGACCGATCCACCATCCAGCGCGACGCGCAGCTTGGCTACAGCATCGCGCCAGAAGGGAACGACTGGCTAAACGCGGACGTGAAGGTCTACTGGTCGGAGGCGCGCATCAATGCGCAAAACGTTGACGGCACGGGCGAATTTCGCAAGCAGACCACCAAAGGCGGTAAGGTGGAAAACCGTACCCGCCTGTTCAGCGACTCCTTCGCCTCGCACCTGCTGACCTACGGCGTAGAGTATTACCGTCAGGAGCAGCATCCGGGCGGCGCAACCACCGGCTTCCCGGACGCCAAAATCGATTTCAGCTCCGGCTGGCTGCAGGATGAAATCACCCTGCGCGACCTGCCGGTCACCCTGCTCGGCGGCACCCGCTACGACAGCTACCGCGGCAGCAGCCAGGGCTATGACGACGTGGATGCGGACAAATGGTCCTCCCGCGCCGGGTTAACCGTCAGCCCTACCGACTGGCTGATGCTGTTCGGCTCGTACGCGCAGGCGTTCCGCGCGCCGACCATGGGCGAAATGTATAACGACTCAAAGCACTTCTCCATCGGCAGCTTCTACACTAACTACTGGGTACCGAACCCTAACCTGCGTCCAGAAACCAATAAAACGCAGGAGTTCGGGATGGGCCTGCGCTTTGACAACCTGCTGCTGGCAAACGATGCCCTGGAGTTCAAGGCGAGCTATTTCGATACCAGGGCCAAAGACTACATCTCCACCGCCGTCGATTTTGCCGCCGCGACCACCACGTCCTACAACGTTCCTGACGCCAAAATCTGGGGCTGGGACGTGATGACCAAATATTCGACGGACCTGTTCAATCTGGACGTGGCCTACAACCGCACGCGCGGCAAGGACACCAATACCGGCGAGTACATTTCCAGCATCAACCCGGACACCGTGACCAGCAAGCTGGATATTCCGGTGGCGCAAAGCGGCTTCTCCGTGGGCTGGGTCGGGACGTTCGCCGACCGCTCCACGCACGTTAGCAGCAGCTACAGCAAGCAGCCCGGCTACGCGGTGAATGATTTTTACGTCAGCTATAAGGGCCAGGCGCAGCTGAAAGGCGTGACCACCACGCTGGTGCTGGGCAACGCCTTCGATAAAGCGTACTGGTCACCGCAGGGCATCCCGCAGGACGGGCGCAACGGCAAGATTTTTGTAAGCTATCAGTGGTAATCCCCTCGCCCCGCCGCGCCGGGGCGCATATTGATAAGGAAGAGACAATGCATCACTACACACGCTGGCTTGAGCTAAAAGAGGAAAACCCGGGCAAATACGCGCGGGATATCGCAGGCATGATGAATATCAGCGAGGCGGAGCTGACCTTTGCCCGCGTCGGCCAAGACGCCTGGCGTCTTCATGGCGATATCCGCGACGTTCTGGGCGCGCTGGAAGCCGTGGGCGAAACCAAGTGCATCTGCCGCAACGAATACGCGGTTCACGAGCAGGTGGGCGCGTTTACAAACCAGCACCTTAGCGGCCACGCCGGGCTGGTGCTCAACCCGCGCGCGCTGGATCTGCGCCTGTTCCTCAACCAGTGGGCGAGCGCGTTCCACATCAGCGAAACCACGGCGCGCGGCGAGCGTCAGAGCATTCAGTTTTTCGACCACCAGGGCGATGCGCTGCTCAAGGTCTACACCACGGATAACACCGATGTTTCCGCCTGGGCCAACGTGCTGACCCGCTTTATCGTTGCCGATAACCCGCCGCTCGCGCTGAAGCCAGCAGACGCTCCCGCCCACGCTGAAAACGCCGAGGCCGTCACCGTGGATAAAGAGTGGCGCGCCATGACCGACGTGCACCAGTTCTTCAGCCTGCTGAAGCGCCATAACCTCAGCCGCCAGCAGGCGTTTCGCCTCGTGGGCGACGATCTCGCCTGTCAGGTTGAGAACACCGCGCTGGCGCAGCTGCTGGACACCGCGCGCCAGGACGGCAACGAGATCATGGTCTTCGTGGGCAACCGCGGCTGCGTGCAGATCTTCACCGGCGTGGTTGAAAAAGTGGTGCCGATGAAGGGCTGGCTGAATATTTTCAACCCTGCCTTCACCCTGCACCTGCTGGAAGAGACGATCGCGGAGACCTGGGTCACGCGTAAGCCAACCGCGGACGGGCACGTCACCAGCCTCGAGCTGTTCGCGGCAGACGGCACGCAAATCGCCCAGCTGTACGGCCAGCGTACCGAAGGCGAGCCGGAACAGGCCCGCTGGCGCAGCCAGATTGACGCCCTCACCTCCACGGGGCTTGCCGCATGAAAACGTGGCTGGCCCTGCTCGGCGCCCTGCCCCTGATGGCGCTGGCCTCCGCGCAGGAACGAATGGTGACGCTCGGGGGAGACGTCACCGAGATCGTCTACGCCCTTGATGCGCAATCGTCGCTGGTAGGCCGCGACAGCACCAGCCAGTGGCCGCAGGCGGCGAACGCGCTGCCGGACGTCGGCTATTTGCGCCAGCTTAACGCGGAAGGGATCCTCTCTCTTCGCCCGACGCTGGTGCTGGCGAGCGCGCAGGCGCAGCCCTCTCTGGCGCTAAAGCAGGCCGAGCAGAGCGGCGTGAAGGTGGTTACCGTTCCCGGCAGTAACGCGTTGAGCGCAATAGATGAAAAAGTGCGGGTCATCGCCGAAGCAACCCATCGCGAAGCGCAGGGGGAAACCCTGCGCAAAACGCTGCGTGACGCGCTGGCGGCGCTGCCCGCGACCCCGCTCAACAAGCGGGTGCTGTTTATCCTCAGCCACGGCGGAATGACCGCCATGGCCGCGGGGCAGCAGACCGGCGCGGACGCGGCCATTCGCGCGGCCGGGCTGCAAAACGCCATGCAGGGCTTTAGCCGCTACCAGCCGCTGTCGCAGGAAGGGGTCATCGCCAGCCGCCCGGATCTGGTGGTGATTTCTCAGGACGGCGTGAAGGCGCTGGGTGGTGAAGAGAGCCTGTGGGCGCTGCCAGGACTGGCGCACACCCCGGCGGGCCGCAACCGGCAGGTGCTGGAAATTGACGATATGGCCCTGCTGGGCTTTAGCGTGCGCACGCCGAAGGCCATTCAGGCCCTGCGCGCGAAAGCGGAGCAACTGCCCTGATGACCCGGCGCACCGCGTTTTCGCTGTGGGCGCTTGCCGCGCTGCTGGCGGGCATGACGCTCGCGGCGACCGGCTTTGGCGCGCTGCGCCTTCCGCTCAGCCTGCTGTGGAGCCACGGCGATGAGGCGCTCCGCCAGATCTGGCTAACCATTCGCCTGCCCCGCGTGCTGCTGGCGCTGGTCATCGGCGGATCGCTGGCCCTCGCGGGCTGCGTGATGCAGGGGCTGTTTCGTAACCCGCTGGCCGACCCCGGCCTGCTTGGGATCAGTAGCGGCGCGGCGCTGGCCGTGGCCCTGTGGGTGGTACTCCCGCTCTCCCTGCCGGCGCTGGTCATGCTCTACGCGCCCATGCTCGCCGCGTTTCTTGGCGCGCTGGCGGCAACGATCGTGATATTCATCCTAAGCCAGCAGCGCGACGGCTCGCTCTCGCGCCTGCTGCTGGTGGGGATTGCGATTAACGCCCTGTGCGGCGCGGCGGTTGGCGTGCTCTCATGGCTTAGCAATGACGCCCAGCTGCGCCAGCTTTCACTCTGGGGCATGGGCAGCCTCGGTCAGGCGCAGTGGTCAACGCTGCTGGCCGTTGCCTCACTGATGATCCCAACGGTGCTGGTTATCTGGCGGATGGCCGGGGCGCTCAACCTGCTTCAGCTGGGTGAGGAAGAGGCGCATTACCTGGGCGTAGACGTTGCCGTCGTTCAGCGCGTGCTGCTGCTGTGCAGCGCGCTGCTGGTGGCCGCCGCCGTCGCCGTTAGCGGCGTAATCGGCTTTGTCGGCCTGGTGGTGCCGCACCTGATGCGCATGTGGCTTGGCGCGGATCATCGCGCGACAATTCCCGGCGCGGTGCTGGCGGGGGCACTGCTGCTGCTGATCGCGGACACGATCGCCCGCACGCTGGTCGCACCGGCGGAGATGCCGGTCGGCCTGCTGACCAGCCTTCTCGGCGCGCCGTGGTTCCTGTGGCTTATTTTTCGTCGTGGAGGCCAGCATGGCTGAACGGTACTGCGCGGATAACATCACGTTTGCCCGGTCGGGCCGCGTGCTGATCGATAGAGTTTCTCTCACGCTTTCTCCCGGCGAAATGGTCGCGCTGATTGGGCCTAACGGTGCGGGAAAATCCACCCTGCTTCGCCTGCTGACCGGCTATCTGACGCCAACCGGCGGCGCGTGCGCCCTGGCAAACAAGCCGCTGAGCGAGTGGTCGCCAGAAACGCTTTCGCGCTACCGGGCGGTAATGCGCCAGCACGCGCAGCTCGGCTTTGACTGGCCCGTCGAGGCCGTGGTTGGCATGGGGCGGTCGCCGTGGAGCAGCCGCCCCGAGCCGTCGATCGTGGATGAGGTGATGCGCCTGACCGGCTGTTCACCGCTGGCGGGAAGGCAGTACAACGCCCTGTCCGGCGGCGAGCAGCAGCGCGTCCAGCTCGCCCGCGCGCTGGCGCAGCTCTGGCATCGCGGCGCGCCGCGCGGCTGGCTGTTTCTTGACGAGCCCACGTCGGCGCTGGATCTCTACCACCAGCAGCATCTGCTGCGCCTGTTAAAATCGCTGACCCGCCAGGAGCAATTGCACGTCTGCGTCGTGCTGCACGATCTTAACCTCGCCGCGCTGTGGGCCGACCGCATCCTGCTGCTGCACGAGGGCCGGATGGTGTCGCAGGGCACGCCGGAGCAGGTTCTGCAAGCCGACGCGCTGGCGCGCTGGTATGGCGCGCAGGTCCACGTCGGCAGGCACCCTTCCCACGCCGTGCCGCAGGTTTTTCTCTCGCCCTAGCTTGAGCAGCTCACTTCCAGCCGCTTGCCCCAGTCCGGCGGGCGGCTGGCGTAGTCGTCATCGCGATCCGCGAACGGCGTGCGCAACGCCGCGTGCAGGCGATGAAGCTCGTCGTACTCGCCCTTTTCTGCCTGTTCAATCGCGCGCTGCGCCAGCCAGTTGCGCAGCACAATCGCCGGATTGACCGCCTTCATGTTTGCCTGACGCACATCGTCATCAACCTGTTCCTGCTGAAGGCGCGCGCGGTAAAGGGCAAACCAGTCGTCAAACGCCTGCCGGTCGATAAACTCGTCGCGCAGCGGGGACGCCGCGTCGCGCTGCGCCGTTTCGCTCAGCATGCGGAAGGTGCGCGTGTAGTCGCTGCCCTCGCGGGCCATCAGCGAGAACAGGCCGTTCAAAATGTCGTTATCGCCCTTCTCCTGCGTCGCCAGGCCAAGCTTAGCGCGCATCAGCAGGCCATATTCACGCAGCAAAACCTCCTGATAGCCGTCGAGCGCGTCGTTCAGCGCCTCTACGTCAATAAACGGCGACAGGGTTTGCGCCAGGCGCTGGAGGTTCCACAGCCCGATCGCCGGCTGGTTGTCAAAGCTGTAGCGCCCCTGATAGTCGGAGTGGTTGCAGATGTAGCCCGGCTGGTAATCATCCAGAAAGCCATACGGGCCGTAGTCGAAGGTCAGCCCCAGCAGGGACATGTTGTCGGTATTCATCACGCCGTGCGCAAAGCCCACGCTCTGCCAGCGGGCAATCATCGACGCGGTGCGGGCGACAATATCCCGGAACCAGAGGACATAGGGGTTGTCTTCTGTAAGCAGATGCGGCCAGTGGCGGCGGATGGCGTAATCGGCAAGCTGGCGCACTTTTTCCGGCTCGCGGCGATAGTAGAAGTGCTCGAAATGGCCGAACCGAAGATGGCTTTCCGCCACGCGCATCAGCATGGCGCCCTGCTCAACGGTTTCGCGGTATACCGGCGTGTCGCTGGTCACTATCGACAGCGCGCGCGAGGTGGGTATCCCCAGAGCATGCATCGCCTCCGACGCCAGCGCCTCCCTGATCGTGGAGCGCAGCACCGCGCGGCCATCGCCCATTCGCGAGTACGGCGTCAGGCCCGCGCCTTTCAGGTGCCAGTCCAGGCTGCTGCCGTCGGCGAGCGGCTGTTCACCCAGCAGTATGCCGCGGCCATCGCCCAGCTGGCCGGCCCAGACGCCAAACTGGTGTCCGCTATAGACCTGCGCCAAAGGCTGCATGCCGGGGAGCAGCGTTTCGCCTCCCCATACGCCTGCCCCCTGCGAGGGTTCAAATAACGTGGCGGGAATGGCGAGCGCATCCGCCAGCGCGGCGTTATGCCAGATGAGGCGAGCGTTCTGTAAGGGTGTTGGTTTTAGCGCGGTGTAAAAGCCGGGCAGTTCGTCATGCCAGCGTGCAGTAAAAGACAGGGTCATAGGTCCTCCTGCTTTTAGTGTAGAGGGTTTACCTGCACTTAAACACGGGCGAAAAGGAGGGTTATCCCTGAACGAGCGTCGTCACGCGTTCTGCCGTGACGGCAGGCCAAAGGTTGCCCTGCATGGCAAAGAAGTTAAACGGCAGCACCTGCTGCAGCAGGCCGTGGTCATCAATACCGGAGACCATCACTGACTGACAGTGCGGCGTAATTTGCCAAAGAATCGCGCGCATAAAAGGTTCGAAAGAGAGTTCCGCGGCGCGCTGTTGAATAAAACCTTTATCGACAATCACCCGTTTAAACAATCCATCAAAAACGGCTTTAAGGGATGCGCCACCGGCACCGAAGTTTGCCAGCACCAGCGGAAAATGGATTACCATCCTTGCCAGATTAAGATCGTCTTTCCCGCTATTTAAACCTGGATAGTTCTCATTAACAGTTAACTCAAGAAACGGATAGCGATTCAATAAAGAAACCGCATTATTGTCAGTTAATAAGTACTCAACAATTGCAGGTGTAATATTTATCCAGGCAATTAACTGCTGCTGAATAAAGAACAGCTGGCAGTTTTCAATCAATTGCAGTTTTTCCTGAAAAAGCGCTAACTCTTCTTCAGGAGAAAGGTGCGGGAGTACCAGCTCGGTGGGGATCCTTACGTCCGTGCCCACGCCAGTAAAGTTTGCCGAAACGTCTAAACCTTTAAGCTCACCTACACTATTGCGCGCAGGTAGCAAAAAAAGTTCAGACTGGTAAGCATTATCTAGCGTGATAATCATCGCGCTCGCCCCGCATTAAAGATGAGAGAGGACATCCTGGAGCAATTGCCGACACAATTCCACTGTATTGATTTTAATAAGATTAATTTCATCAGTTCCGTATTAATTTTCAGATTTATCCCTGAACCTAAAATAATCTTATCCTGGAAACAGCCTAATAGCTAGTTTTAGATAAAACAGAGATATAGCGGCATAACTAATTCATCACAAATTTAACTTTAATCATGTTTTGATGAACCTGGCAGAGTTTATTCATACCAGGTCATCGGAATATTCGCAAGTGCGTATTGTGTTAAATACGTCTCGCCTGCCAAAAGTTTTTACGCCAGTACACATTATCTAACGACGAGCGCATCACCCCACGACTGGTTGACGCGTGAATGAACTGGTTGTCTGTATCATATATCCCAACGTGGAGACCGCTCTCGCCCGCTCCCGTTTTGAAAAAGACCAGATCGCCGGGCAGCAGTTCGTCTTTATCAATCTCCGTGCCGATCTCGGCCTGGCTGCGCGTTTCTCGCGGCAGCTGTAGATCGAATTTATCCCGGAAGGTCATCAGCACGAACCCCGAACAGTCCACGCCGCCACGGCTCATTCCACCATAGCGATACGGCGTGCCGCGCCAGTTGCTTAGCTGATCGTTCAGGCTGGCGATCACCGTGATTGAATCCGACAGGCGCGGATTAGGCGGGGGCGCGCGATGGCTACTGCATCCCGCAAGAATTAGCGCTGCCACAAGGAGAAACCAGAATCGCATTTTCAGACGAATCCTCTGCTTTTGTTATTCTTTCCGTAATTTAGCGTGCAATTGTCCAGCCGCGCAAGAAACGCTTACTCGTGCGCGGTGGAAATCAGCATCCTGTGCCCTTCGATATCCAGGCGGCGGAACGGCATGTGATACGCGCGCGCCAGATTCGACGGCGTCAACACGCTATCCCGCGTCCCGCTGGCAATCATTTTCCCGCGCGCCAGCAGCCAGACCCGGTGCGCATGGCGCAGGGTGTGGTTCAGATCGTGGCTGCTCATCACGACGGCAATGCCCTGAGCAGAAAGCGTACTCAGCAGCGCGTCCAGCGCGGCCTGCTGGGCAACGTCCAGCCCGCTCATCGGCTCATCGAGCAGCAGCAGCCTCCCCTGCGGATTCCCCGCCGGGTGGATCTGCAGCACCACCGCCGCCAGCCGCACGCGCTGCCACTCTCCTCCTGAGAGCTGGCTGGCATGCCGGTCCAGCTTATCTTCCAGCCCAAGGGCGGTCGCCACTTCGGCGAGCAGCGCGGTGCGGGTTTTGTCGTGCAGATGCAGCATCAGGTAGTGCCAGACGGGCATGGCAAAGGGAGGCATCTGCTGCTGGACTAAGTAGCTTCGCCGCTGCGCCAGAGCGGCTGCTGGCCAGTCGCTGAGCGAACGGTCGAGCAGCGTTATCGCCCCTTCGCCCGCGCTCAGCCCCGCCATCCGCGACAGCAGCGTGCTTTTACCCGCGCCGTTAGGCCCGACAAGATGCAGGATTTCGCCTGCATTCAGGGATGCGGTTAAAGGCTCCAGACGTCCCTTCTCAGCAACGTCCGTGAGCTGCATCAGCGGCGTCATTATTTCGCCAGCGCCAGCTTGATAGACTCCATCACGATCGGATCTTCAGGGGTCATGTCCGGGGAGAAGCGCTGGACAACCTGACCGTCGCGGCCGATGAGGAACTTCTCGAAGTTCCACAGAATATCGTCGGGATAGAGCGGCGCGCGGCCTTTGCTTGCCATACGCTCGTAGAAACCGCTGCCTTCTGGCGCAACGGCGGTCGGCGCGGCGGCAACCAGCTTCGCGTACAGCGGATGGCGATCTTCACCGTTGACGTCGATTTTGCTGAACATCGGGAACGTCACGCCGTAGGTGGTGCTGCAAAACGTTTTGATCTCCTCGTCGCTGCCCGGCTCCTGGCCCAGGAACTGGTTGCACGGGAAGCCCAGCACGGTGAAACCGTCTTTATCCCAGGCCTTTTGAATGTTCTCCAGCTGCTCGTACTGCGGCGTCAGGCCGCATTTGGACGCCACGTTGACGATAAGCAGAACGTTGCCTTTATAGCCTTCCAGCGTGGTTTTCTCACCATCAATGGTGGTCACTTCGGTATTCAAAATATCAGACTGCATAGCATTCCCTCAGGTTGTCTTATGGGGGTTTAACGCCCGGCCTTTAATAATAGCCAGATAAACACCGGCGCGCCCAGCGTCGCGGTGACAACGCCGATGGGCAGTTCTGCCGCGGTGAGCGCGAGCCGGGCGATGATATCGGCAAACAGAAGCGCGGCCGCGCCGGCAACCGCGGACGCCGGGAGTAAAGCGCGATGATCGGTGATACCGCACAGCCGCAGCATGTGGGGGATCACCAGCCCGATAAAGCCAATCGCCCCCGCCAGCGCCACGCTAACGCCCACCATCCAGCCGATGGCAATCACCAGAACGTTGCGCCAGAGGCCAAGCGCCATGCCAAGCTGCCGTGCCGACGTTTCACCCAGCGCGAGAAGATTCAGCGGCCGGGACTGGCAGCATGCCCACAGCACTGCCGGGACAAGCAGCAGCATGAGCCAGCCCTGCTGCCAGTCCACGCCGCCGAAGCCGCCCATCATCCAGTACATCAGCTGGCGCAGATCAAACGAGGTGGAAAAATAGACCGCCCAGGTCATCAGCGCGCTGCAGATAATGCCCAGCGCCACGCCCGCGAGCAGCAGCCTGCTGGTTGAGAGATGGCGTCTGGCGAACCGCAGCAGGATGAGCGTGATGAGCAGAGCGCCGAGGATCGCGCTCAGGCTCACTTCCCAGAGCGAAAGCGCCCCGCCGCCCAGCATCACTGCCGCAATCAGCCCAACGCCCGCGCCGTTTGAGACGCCCAGCAGCCCCGGCTCCGCCAGCGGGTTTTCGAACAGCGCCTGCATCATCGTACCGCTGACCGCCAGCGCGGCGCCAACCAGAATCACGGCCAGCGTGCGCGGCAGGCGGATTTGCCAGACGAAGAGCTGACCGTCCGGGCTTAGCCAGCTTTCTGGCCCCAGCCAGCGATCGCCGGCGCACAGGCTGACCGTGACGGCGACGATGAGCAGCACCGCAAGTGCAATCAGGCTACGGCGATCGGAACGGTGCTGACGACGGGCGAAATCAAGCATAGGCAGTGTGTTTTCAGGATGAGATGTAATTGATTTTACGGTGGATTTATCAACTCGCGCAAAGAAAAAAGGCCGCGACTGCGGCCTTTTTGGTTAGCTCATATTACTCTGCTTTGGGCGTTGCGTTCTCGACGCGGCTCTTTAACTTCTGGCCGGGTCTGAAGGTCACCACGCGGCGGGCTGTAATGGGAATATCTTCCCCCGTCTTCGGGTTACGACCCGGACGTTGGTTTTTGTCTCGCAAATCAAAATTACCAAAACCGGAGAGTTTTACCTGCTCACCATTTTCCAGAGCACGACGGATCTCTTCGAAAAACAGCTCTACCAGCTCTTTGGCATCCCGTTTGCTAAGCCCAAGCTTATCAAACAGATATTCTGACATTTCAGCTTTTGTAAGCGCCATAGGTTCAATCCCTCAATGATGCCTGGAATCGCTCTTTTAATGCCTCTACACATTTGGCGACGGTAGCGGCAATCTCCTCTTCTTCGAGTGTACGGCTGGTATCCTGAAGGATAAGGCTAATAGCAAGACTCTTGAAACCTTCTGCTACGCCCTTGCCGCGGTACACGTCAAATAAGTTTACGCCAACTACCTGATTTACGCCAACTTTCTTACATTCGGCCAAAATATCTGCTGCGGGAACGTTTTCCGCCACGACAACGGCGATATCACGACGGTTGGCCGGGAAGCGAGAGACATCCTGTGCCTGAGGAATCACGCGGTCTGCAACCGGGCTCCACTCCAGCTCGAACACGATGGTACGGCCGTTCAGGTCGAATTTGCGCTCCAGCTCAGGGTGCACAACGCCAATGAAACCAACGCGTTTGCCTTCTAAATAGATAGCTGCGCTTTGGCCAGGATGCAAGGCTGGAATCGCTTCTGCACGAAATTCAATTTCAGACAATTTACCGGTCAGATCGAGAATGGCTTCCAGATCGCCCTTCATATCGTAGAAATCAACGGTGCCTTTTGCCTGGTCCCAGTGCTCTTCGTAGCGGTTGCCGCTAATGGCCCCTGCCAACATAAGATCCTGACGGATGCCTAAATTTGCCTGATTATCCGGCACAAAGCGTAAACCGCTCTCGAAAATGCGCACGCGGTTTTGCTGACGATTCTGGTTATAGACGATAGTCCCCAGCAGGCCGGTCCACAGGGACAGACGCATCGCGGACATCTCGCTGGAAATTGGGCTTGGCAGGATCAGCGCCTCTTCACCCGGGTGGACCAGCTGCTGCAGCTTAGGATCGACGAAGCTGTAGGTGATCACTTCCTGGTAGCCTTTGTCGTTAAGCATGGTTTTCACACGCTTCAGGGACAGATCGGCTTCGCGATGGGTACCCATCACCAGCCCAGCCTGTACCAGCTCGTCAGGAATGTTGTTGTAGCCATACACGCGGGCCACTTCTTCCACCAGATCTTCTTCAATCTCCATGTCGAAACGCCAGGACGGCGCAACGGCCTTCCACTCGTCCTGACCTTCAGTCACTTCGCAGCCCAGACGGCGCAGAATGTCGGTGACCTGCGCATCGGCAACGTGGTGACCAATCAGACGATCCAGCTTGCTGCGGCGCAGGGTAATGGTCGCGCGCTTAGGCAGCGTGGCGTCATTCGTCACGTCGATAACCGGACCGGCTTCGCCGCCGCAGATATCAATCAGCAGGCGGGTCGCTCGCTCCATTGCCTTGTGCTGCAGCGCTGGATCAACGCCGCGCTCGTAGCGGTGAGAGGCGTCGGTGTGCAGGCCGTGGCGGCGCGCGCGGCCGGTGATGGAGAGCGGGCTAAAGAACGCGCACTCCAGCAGCACGTTCTGGGTTTCATCATTCACGCCAGAGTGCTCACCGCCGAAGATACCGCCCATCGCCAGCGCTTTATTGTGGTCAGCAATGACCAGCGTATCCGCGCTCAGCTTCGCTTCGCTGCCGTCCAGCAGAACCAGGGTTTCACCTTCTTTCGCCATGCGCACAACGATCCCGCCTTCAATACGATCTTTATCGAACGCGTGCATTGGCTGGCCCAGCTCCAGCAGAACATAGTTGGTGACGTCAACCACGGCGTCGATGGAACGAATACCGCAGCGACGCAGCTTCTCTTTCATCCACAGCGGCGTTGGTGCCTTAACGTTGATGCCTTTTACCACGCGGCCCAGGTAGCGCGGGCAGGCGTCTGCGGCATCAACCCTGATAGGCAGCGTATCGGCGATGGTTGCCTCAACCGCCACGATGTCCGGCGCGTTAAGTTCGGTCTGGTTCAGCACGGCCACGTCGCGCGCGACGCCGATAATACCCAGGCAGTCAGCACGGTTCGGCGTGACGCTGATTTCGATGGTGTTGTCATCAAGCTTCAGGTATTCGCGGATGTCAGTGCCGATAGGCGCATCCAGCGGCAGCTCAATAATGCCGTTGTGGTCGTCGGAAATGCCCAGCTCGGAGAAGGAGCACAGCATGCCTTCAGATGGCTCACCGCGCAGCTTTGCAGCTTTAATTTTGAAATCGCCCGGCAGCACCGCGCCCACGGTTGCAACGGCGACTTTCAGCCCCTGGCGGCAGTTTGGCGCACCGCAGACGATATCCAGCAGGCGATCGCCACCCACGTTCACTTTCGTGACGCGCAGCTTGTCGGCGTTAGGATGCTGGCCGCACTCCACGACTTCACCGACAACCACACCGGTGAACGCGCCGGAAACCGGCTCAACGCCGTCCACTTCCAGACCCGCCATCGTGATTTGATTGGAAAGCGCTTCGCTGTCGAGGGTGGTGTTCACCCATTCGCGTAACCACAGTTCACTGAATTTCATTGTTCTGTCCTGCCCTTATTTAAACTGTTTGAGGAAACGCAGATCGTTTTCGAAGAATGCGCGAAGATCGGTAACGCCGTAGCGCAGCATGGTCAGACGCTCCATGCCCATGCCGAACGCAAAGCCGGAGTAAACTTCCGGATCGATTCCCACGTTGCGCAGCACGTTCGGGTGAACCATGCCGCAGCCCAGCACTTCCAGCCATTTGCCGTTTTTACCCATCACGTCGACTTCTGCGGACGGTTCGGTGAACGGGAAGTAGGAAGGACGGAAACGAACCTGCAGATCTTCTTCAAAGAAGTTGTTCAGGAAGTCGTGCAGCGTGCCTTTCAGGTTGGTGAAGCTGATGTTTTTATCAACGATGAGGCCTTCCATCTGATGGAACATCGGAGTGTGCGTTTGGTCGTAATCGTTACGGTATACGCGACCCGGCGCGATGATGCGAATCGGTGGCTCCTGATCCTTCATGGTGCGGATCTGTACGCCGGAGGTCTGGGTACGCAGCAGACGCGTGGCGTCAAACCAGAAAGTGTCGTGGTCAGCACGTGCCGGATGATGGCCAGGAATGTTCAGCGCGTCGAAGTTGTGGTAATCATCTTCGATTTCCGGGCCGGTCGCCACGGTAAAGCCGAGCTCACCGAAGAAACTTTTAATACGATCGATGGTGCGGGTAACAGGGTGCAGTCCGCCGTTTTCAATACGACGACCAGGCAGCGAAACGTCGATGGTTTCAGCGGCCAGGCGTGCATTCAGCACCGCGCTCTCCAGCTCGGCCTTACGGGCGTTAAGCGCCTGCTGAACCTGCTCTTTGGCTTCGTTGATCACCGCACCCGCTGCCGGACGCTCTTCCGCTGGCAGCTCACGCAGGGTAGTCATTTGAAGGGTCAAATGCCCTTTCTTACCCAGATATTCGACGCGGACATTGTCTAACGCGGCAACATCTGAGGCCTGGTTAATGGCAGCCGTTGCACTGGCAACCAGCTCTGCGAGATGTGACATGGTTTTCCTCATTATGTCGGTGCAGACACCGATTTGGTGGACTTATTCTCTCGAATTTAGACACAAAAAAAGCCTCCATCAGGAGGCTTAATTGGCGCTGTTTTTCGTTTCATCTTTCACGCGCTAGCCTCCTGAGTTCAGGTGCTAAAGTAAAAGAAGAAGCGGAAAATAGCAGCATTCATGCTTGCGTTACCTTGTGTGGTAAAAAACCGTTGAGACCTTATTGAAAAGCCTGCACGGATAAATGTCAATCATCTGATAGGGTTATACCCTAAATAATAAAAGAGGGAGCAAAGCCCCCTCTCTCAACTGGCTTATGCCAGTGCTGCTTTCGCTTTTTCGACCAGAGCGGTGAACGCTACTTTGTCGAATACTGCGATGTCAGCCAGGATCTTACGGTCGATTTCAACAGAGGCTTTTTTCAGGCCGTTGATGAATTTGCTGTAAGAAATACCGTTCTGACGTGCTGCTGCGTTGATACGCGCAATCCACAGTTGACGGAACTGACGCTTACGCTGACGACGGTCACGGTAAGCGTACTGACCTGCTTTGATAACAGCCTGGAAGGCAACGCGGTATACGCGTGAACGCGCACCGTAGTAGCCTTTAGCTTGTTTCAAAATTTTCTTGTGACGTGCACGTGCAATTACACCACGTTTTACGCGAGCCATATGTGCTCTCCTGTATCTATATTCTTAGTAAAAAAATTAAACGTTAACGGCTTATGCGTACGGCAGGCACGCGATAACCAGACCCAGATCGCCTTTAGAAACAAGGCCTTTTGGACGCAGGTGACGTTTACGCTTAGTAGATTTTTTGGTCAGAATATGACGCAGGTTTGCGTGCTTACGCTTAAATCCACCACCACCGGTTTTTTTGAAGCGCTTAGCAGCACCGCGTACGGTCTTAATTTTTGGCATCTTAATAACTTCCACTTCGCATTGTTAAATAAACGAAACATAGGCGAACAAAACCTATGAGACCCGAAGGCTTCACAGGTTTTGCTACTTGAAGGCCTTACTGTTTCTTCTTAGGAGCGAGCACCATGATCATCTGGCGGCCTTCGATCTTCGTAGGGAAGGATTCGACTACTGCCAGTTCACTCAGATCGTCACGAACGCGCGTGAGCACTTCCATACCGATCTGTTGGTGGGCCATCTCACGACCGCGGAAACGCAGTGTGATCTTGGCCTTATCGCCATCTTCCAGAAAGCGAATCAGGCTGCGGAGTTTTACCTGATAATCGCCATCGTCGGTACCAGGACGGAATTTAATTTCCTTAACCTGGATAACTTTTTGTTTCTTCTTCTGTTCCTTAGAAGACTTACTCTTTTCATAAAGGAACTTGCCGTAGTCCATAATACGACAAACTGGCGGTTCGGCGTTAGGGCTGATTTCAACTAAATCTACTCCAGCTTCTTCAGCCTTTTCGATCGCTTCTCTCAGACTCACAATCCCCAGCTGCTCGCCTTCCAGACCTGTTAAGCGAACTTCCTGGGCGCGAATCTCGCCATTGATACGATTCGGACGTGCCGTTTGAACTCGTTTTCCGCCTTTAATACCTTATTCCTCCAGTTGTTGAAGACTGCGGCTGCGAATCTCATGTTGCAGCTTCTCAATCACTTCACTTACGTCCAGGCTCCCAAGGTCTTTACCACGGCGGGTGCGAACGGCAACTTTGCCTGCTTCCACCTCTTTATCACCACAGACCAACATATACGGGACACGACGTAAAGTGTGCTCGCGGATTTTAAAGCCAATCTTCTCATTTCTCAAGTCTGCTTTTACGCGAATGCCCGCATTTTGTAGTTTCTGCGTCAATTCTTTAACGTAATCCGCCTGAGAATCGGTAATGTTCATCACCACCACCTGCACTGGCGCAAGCCAGGTTGGGAAGAAGCCCGCGAACTCTTCGGTCAGGATGCCGATGAAGCGCTCCAGTGAACCGAGGATTGCGCGGTGAATCATAACCGGTACCTGACGCTCGTTGTCTTCGCCAACATAAGAGGCGCTTAAACGCTGCGGCAGGGAGAAGTCCAGCTGTACAGTACCGCACTGCCATGCGCGATCGAGGCAGTCATACAGGGTAAATTCAATTTTCGGACCGTAGAATGCGCCCTCGCCCAGCTGATATTCGAACGGAATACCGTTCTCTTCCAGCGCGACGGCGAGATCCGCTTCTGCACGATCCCATGTCTCATCGCTACCGATACGTTTTTCCGGACGCGTTGAGAGCTTGACGACGATCTTCTCGAAGCCAAAGGTGCTGTACATATCGTAGACCATACGGATACAGGCGTTAACTTCATCACGTACCTGATCTTCCGTACAGAAGATATGTGCATCATCCTGAGTAAAGCCACGAACGCGCATCAGACCGTGCAGCGCACCTGATGGCTCGTTACGGTGGCAGCTACCGAACTCCGCCATACGCAGCGGCAGGTCGCGGTAGGATTTCAGACCCTGGTTGAAGATCTGAACGTGGCCCGGGCAGTTCATTGGCTTGATGCAGTATTCACGGTTCTCAGACGAGGTGGTGAACATCGCATCTTTGTAGTTGTCCCAGTGGCCGGTTTTTTCCCACAGCACACGGTCCATCATGAACGGGCCTTTCACTTCCTGATACTGATACTCTTTGAGCTTGGAGCGTACAAAGGTTTCCAGCTCGCGGAAGATAGTCCAGCCGTCGTTATGCCAGAAAACCATGCCCGGCGCTTCTTCCTGCATATGATACAGGTCAAGCTGCTTGCCGATCTTACGGTGGTCGCGTTTAGCGGCCTCTTCCAGACGCTGCAGATAGGCGTTCAGGGCTTTTTTATCTGCCCACGCGGTTCCGTAGATACGCTGCAGCATCTTGTTGTTGCTGTCACCGCGCCAGTAGGCGCCCGCGATTTTCATCAGTTTGAAGTGATGACAGAAACGCATGTTCGGCACGTGCGGCCCGCGGCACATGTCGACGTATTCTTCGTGATGATACAAGCCAGGCTTGTCATCATGCGAGATGTTCTCGTCAAGAATGGAGACTTTATAGTTCTCGCCACGCTTCACGAAGGTTTCACGCGCTTCGTGCCAGCTGACTTTTTTCTTAATGACGTCGTAGTTAGTTTCGGCGAGCTCGTGCATACGTTTTTCGAGCGCGTCGATATCTTCCTGAGTCAGGGTATGGTCAAGATCAACGTCATAATAGAAGCCGTTGTCGATGACCGGGCCGATCGCCATTTTGGTGTTGGGCCACAGCTGCTTAATCGCATGACCTAACAGGTGCGCACAGGAGTGACGAATGATCTCCAGACCTTCTTCGTCCTTCGCCGTGATGATTGCAAGCGTGGCATCGTTCTCGATCAGATCGGATGCATCCACCAGCTCACCGTTTACGCGGCCAGCGATAGTCGCTTTTGCAAGTCCAGGACCGATGTCGAGGGCAACATCCATTGGGCTAACAGCATGGTCGAAATGGCGTTGGCTGCCATCAGGAAGAGTAATTACAGGCATTTTATATCCTTATTTGCAGTGATGCCCCGCACATAAGAGCATATACAAAGAAAATAATCGTGATTTAACAATAGATTACGAAACCATCTGACCAACAATCGTCAAATTGGCTCGTCATCATACGCCTGCCAAAATCAGATTAATGCGGATTTACGGCAAGCCCTACAATGCTACCATTAATACCAGATGAATTGCATCCTCTCTGACCAGATCGTGCTTCTCATGCTTTGGTATGAGTTTGTTCGCTTCGCCAGACGGAGGCTCGCAAATCCCTAACCCTGAGCTATTCTTGAACATGCCTTAACCCCTTCAGAGGGCTTTATATGAACGTATCCAGTCGAACCGTAGTGATTTTGAACGTAATTTCAGCTGCCGGTTTGGTGTTGATTCTGGCTAATAGATTCAACTGGTTCTGAAATTAATTGTGGGTTGTGAAAGCATAACCTGTACTCCCGAATAATGCGCAAACTGCGGCATACTTTGATAGAATCGGTTTATCAAATGTCAGGGGTCAGGTTATGCCAACGAAACGATTTGCCGCGAAACACTGGAAGATGGTGCTGGTTTTGATAGCGATTTGCGGCGCGATGCTGCTGTTGCGCTGGGCTGCGATGATATGGGCGTAAAGAACACCTAAGAATATTCTTGTAACGATCTTTTAGCCACCTGGCTAAATGACCCGCCGACATCCGGGGCAGGTTTTTGCTGGTTCTTTTTATTTCCATTCCGTTTTAATAGACCAACCGTTTATTATGCTGCGCCCTGCTTATCTATTATCTAACCCTCGTTTTTCTCATTGATGACGCGCAAACCACATCCCAGTTAATAATAAAAAAGGGCCGAAAATATTCGGCCCATCGGTATTACATTTTATAGCCTAAAGAAATACTGGTCCTGCGGTCGGTATGATCCGGAGCAGTATCAGGAGGCGAAGAGTTCCAGGTGACGTTGTAGGCTACTTTCAGCCCAAAGTGCTCGTTAATCGCCACGTTCAGCGCGGTCTCGGAGTTCAGCGTCGTATCATCTGCACCAAACACCGATACGCCCTGCGTAAATTTCGTTGTATCGGTCATCTGCCAGGCGTAGGTGCCAGACGCATACCCTAACGGCTGCGTTTTGGTGTCGCCGTTAGTGTACTTGTCATAACGTACGCCCGGACCAAATTCGAAGCGAAGGCTGTGCACCGGTCCGTTAAGGAACTGGCGACCATAACCCGCCGTAAACACATCGCGATCGCGATAGCCGTTATAACGGTCGGTTAACCAGCTTGCCTGGCCGAAGAGATAGTCAAAATCCGTCATGTTGTAGCGGGAACGTCCGCCTACGGCATATTTCTCTGAAGATCGCTCATCGTTCGCGGACGTGTTGCTGGCATTGCCCCACAGCGACCATGCGGTGGTATTCCCATACCAGGTCAGAGTGCTGTCGGCGGTCAGAGAGGAACTTTTGGTGTTACCGGATTGCGCCAGGTACCCTGCGTTAAGGTTACCCTCAAACGGTTTTTGCGCGGTGGCAGGATCGTCCATGACAGTAAAAACGGAATCATCGGCGGCGGCATTCATTGACGCAAACACGCCACCCGCCAGCATCAGTGCAGCGGGTACTGTCTTCAAAAGCTTCATTTTATTAAGGAGTCCGTACAACAAAAAAAGAGACCATCACGGTCCCGGAAACTTTCTTGAGGATCAATGACAAGGCGTCCAGAGAAAGGTAACAAATTATAAAAAGCCGCAAATAACATAGCAATGATTTCTTATTTCATTTTTTGAATAAGAACGATCTCAAAAAGTCATTTCGTTTATATATCGCCATTCATTTTTTGTCAGTATTCGTATTTAAAATCATACTGTTATTTACTTTCCCTTCCTGCCGATAGGTGCCATGCTTAAGGATACCCTTACGAAAAGGAGGTAATGATGGACGTTATTTATACGCTAACCCTTTCCCCTTCCCTCGATTCCGCCACCCTCACGCCGCAAATTTATCCGGAAGGTAAACTACGCTGCAGCGCCCCCGTGTTCGAGCCGGGCGGCGGCGGGATCAACGTAGCGCGGGCGATTACGCACCTCGGCGGAAAAGCCACGGCAATTTTCCCCGCAGGCGGTGCAACCGGCGAACACCTGGTCTCGCTGCTTGACGATGAACGGGTAGCGGTCTCAACGGTCGAGGCGCAGGACTGGACCCGCCAAAACCTGCACGTTCACGTAGAGTCCAGCGGCGAGCAGTACCGCTTCGTGATGCCCGGCGCACGGCTGTCCGATGATGAGTTTCGCCAGCTGGAAGAGAAAGTGCTGGCCATACCCCGCGGCGCGCTGCTGGTGATCAGCGGCAGCCTGCCGCCCGGCGTGAAAACGGAAAAACTCACGTCGCTCGTTCAGGCAGCACAGCAGCGCGGCATTCGATGCATTGTCGACAGCTCCGGTGAGGCGCTGCACGCGGCGCTCGCGGTGGGCCAGCTTGAGCTGGTGAAGCCGAACCAGAAAGAGCTCAGCGCGCTGGTCAGTCGCGATCTTACTCAGCCAGACGACGTCCGCTCTGCCGCAGAGGAGCTCGTACGCAGCGGCAAGGCCCGACGCGTTGTGGTTTCGCTCGGTCCTCAGGGCGCGCTTGCGGTGGACGAAAGCGGATGTGTACAGGTCGTCCCGCCGCCGGTGAAGAGTCAAAGCACCGTGGGCGCGGGGGACAGCATGGTCGGCGCCATGGCGTTAAAGCTGGCTCAGGGAGCATCCCTTCTGGAAATGACGCGCTATGGCGTCGCCGCGGGGAGTGCCGCCACCCTGAACCAGGGCACGCGCCTGTGCTCGCTGGCCGACACCCAAAAAATTGTCGATTACCTGTCCAGAAGCTAGCCCTTTCCCCCTTCTTCACTGAGGGGGATTGCGCGCGCGGGTCGCCAAACGCGCGCCATCGACTATGCTAAGAAAACTTTCACAATAACAATGAGGTGAAATATGAGCAGTGGTGATCTCACCCGCTACGTGGTTACCGTCAAGATTCATGAAGCGTCGCTAACGGAACTGAATGAACTTAACAACGCCTTTTCTCAGGCCAAATTCCTCCTGACGCTGACGGACGAGGATGGCAATACCCACGATCTCGGGCCGATGACCTTTGGCCTGATAAGCCCCCTCGATCCGAATGACGTTAAGGCGCTGGCAAGCAGCCTTGCCGAAGGCGTTACCGATAAGGCCACCGCCATCGAGGTAGAGACCTGGGAGGCGTGGCACAAAAAAGAACATTAAGTGCCCTGTCTGGCTTTAAACCGCTCAGGTGTGCGTTAGTTCGTATTTTATACAGCCGTTTTGCGCTAACTTTATGATCTGGCAGACAACATGGGAGAGGCTTCATGTGGCAGGCTATCAATCATCTTTTAAGTGAACAGCTGGGTGAAGGTGAAATCGAACTGCGTACCGAACTGCCGGGCGGAGAAATCCACGCCGCGTGGCATTTACGCTACGCGGGACGCGATCTTTTCGTTAAGGCCGACGAGCGGGAATTGCTGCCCATTTTTACCGCCGAAGCCGATCAGCTTGAGCTGCTGTCGCGCAGCAAGACGGTTGCGGTTCCTCAGGTGCTGGCCGTTGGGAGCGACCGCGACTACAGCTTTCTGGTCATGGACTATCTTCCGCCCCGCCCGCTGGATGCCCACAATGCCTTTATCCTCGGACAGCAGATTGCCCGACTGCACCAGTGGAGCGATCAGCCTCAGTTTGGCCTGGATTTCGATAACGATCTTTCCACCACGCCGCAGCCAAACGCCTGGCAGCGCCGGTGGTCCACCTTCTTTGCCGAGCAGCGCATAGGCTGGCAGCTGGAGCTGGCGGCCGAGAAGGGGCTGGCGTTTGGCAATATCGATGCGATAGTCGAGCACGTTCAGCAGCGCCTGGCGTCACATCAACCGCAGCCTTCCCTGCTGCACGGTGATTTATGGTCTGACAACTGCGCGCTTGGGCCGAACGGGCCGTATATCTACGATCCCGCCTGCTACTGGGGCGACAGGGAGTGCGACCTCGCCATGCTGCCGTTGCACCCAGAACAGCCGCCGCAGATTTATGATGGGTATCAATCCGTATCGCCGCTACCGGCCGGTTTTCTTGAACGTCAGCCGGTCTATCAGCTGTACACCCTGATCAACCGCGCCATTCTGTTTGGCGGTCAGCATCTGGTCAACGCCGAGCGCGCGCTGGAACGCGTGCTCGCGGCGTAGCGCTGAACGGGTGGCCTTGCGCCACCCGCCGTCTTTACAGGAAGCCGAGCAGCTTAAAGAAGAAGTATCCGGCCACGATGATGATGACGGGCAGGATATAGAGCGGGAAAATTTGCAGGAAAATGGTGTGGCGCGGAACGACAATGCGCGCTTCTATCTGCTCGCGGCTCAGCCCTTCCGCGCCCTTCGCTTTCTCAAGGATCAGCTGGTCCTCCACCCCTTCGCGTAAAAAACGCGTCTGGCGGCTCATGCGCGCGCCGGAGGCCTGCAGCGCCATAGCGACGAAGATCAGGGCGTAGATGATCCAGAACCCGATATTCAGCTGCTGGTGGAAATCCGGCGTCGGCGAGTTAAACCAGAAAACGTTCAGGAACGGCGTGTTAAAGCGCATCATTTCAATCATGACGTGCGCAAAATCAAGCATGACCGCGTTAATCCCTGCCTGCTTTTCGCTGTGGTCGTACATAAACTTGAGCACGGAGATCAGCGTGGAAATGACCGCCGGTATAAAAATAATCCACCCGGCAATACGTTTTAAGACTGCAATGCGTCCAGCTTGTTGATACGTCATCAGTTCCCCTTCAAAAGACGCGCTATTTTTGCGTAAGTTTACCTGCTACCCATCATTTTCGCCCGTTCTTTAAAGGCGTTATGCTAAATTGCGGTGAGCACCTAGCACTTATCGTCTGTCGTACACCCTAAAAAAGGAGACGTTGTGATGTCGACACCGCGCCAAACTCTTGCCGCAATTTTTGACATGGATGGATTACTTATCGATTCCGAGCCCCTGTGGGATCGTGCCGAACTGGACGTCATGGCCAGCCTTGGCGTTGATATTAGCCGCCGTCACGAGCTGCCCGATACGCTGGGACTGCGTATCGATATGGTGGTTGAACTCTGGTATGCCCACCAGCCATGGGCGGGCCCGGATCGCGCCGAGGTGACGGCACGCATCATCAGCCGCGCCATTTCGCTGGTCGAAGAGAGAAAGCCGCTCCTTCCCGGCGTTCGCGAGGCGGTGGCCCTGTGCAAGGCCAATGGACTCAAGGTCGGCCTGGCCTCCGCGTCGCCGCTGCACATGCTGGAAAAAGTGCTGACCATGTTTGACCTGCGCGACAGCTTTGACGCGCTGGCCTCAGCGGAAAAGCTGCCCTACAGCAAGCCGCACCCGCAGGTCTATATGGACTGCGCCGCCAAACTCGGCCTCGACCCGCTCACCTGCGTGGCGCTGGAGGATTCCGTTAACGGCATGGTAGCGTCCAAAGCCGCACGCATGCGCTCGATCGTCGTCCCTGCCGAAGAGGGCCAGCACGACCCGCGATTCGCGCTTGCTGACGTCAGGCTCAAATCGTTAACCGAACTCACTGCCCGTCATCTCCTCGGCGAGTAGCGTAAATGCCCGCGCCCACCGCGCACGGCCTCTGTGGGCGCGGGTTAATCGCTCTAAGCGATTTGTGACAAAGAGTTACACCGTCACCTCTTTCATGTACTGTATAAAAACCCTATACTGGATGAATTGACAGTCTCCAGGGTTTTATCATGACGGCGGAAGGCCACCTGCTTTTTTCAATCGCATGCGCAGTGTTTGCTAAAAACGCTGAGCTGACGCCCGTGCTGGCGCAGGGCGACTGGTGGCATATCGTCCCCTCGGCCGTACTGACCTGCCTTCTGCCCGATATCGATCACCCAAAATCGTTCCTCGGGCAGCGGCTGAAATGGATCTCGAAGCCGATTGCCAGAGCCTTCGGGCACCGCGGATTTACCCACAGCCTGCTGGCGGTGTTCGGTTTATTAACGCTGTTCTACCTGAAGGTGCCCGAGAGCTGGATCGTCCCCGCCGACGCCATTCAGGGCATGGTGCTCGGCTACCTGAGCCATATCCTTGCAGACATGCTCACCCCGGCCGGCGTTCCGCTGCTGTGGCCCTGCCGCTGGCGCTTTCGCTTACCCATTCTCGTGCCGCAGAAAGGCAACCAGCTGGAGCGCGTGCTTTGCATGGCGCTCTTTGCGTGGGCAGTATGGATGCCGCAAAGCCTGCCCGAAAATGGTGCAGTGCGCTGGTCGTCCCAGATGATCAATTCGCTGCAATTTCAGTTCAACCGGTTTATTAATCACCAGATTGAACATTAAACCGACAAAACAATCCCATTTGTCATAAAACATTCCATTTGGATATAAGCGCCACATCACACTTCTGATAACCTTGCGCCAACAGGATCGGTAAAAACCGACCATAAAATAAATCAGGAGAACGGGGATGAATTTTCCACTTATCGCGAACATTGTCGTGTTCGTCGTATTGCTATTGCTTCTCGCGCAGACGCGCCACAAACAGTGGAGCCTGGCGAAGAAGGTGCTCGTCGGTCTGGGAATGGGCGTTGTATTTGGTCTGGCACTGCAGGCTATTTACGGTTCTGATAACCCGGTAATGAAAGACTCCATCCAGTGGTTCAACATCGTCGGCAACGGCTACGTGCAGCTGCTGCAAATGATCGTGATGCCGCTGGTGTTTGCCTCTATTCTGAGCGCCGTCGCGCGCCTGCACAACGCCACTCAGCTGGGCAAAATCAGCTTTCTGACCATCGGCACCCTGCTGTTCACCACGCTGATTGCGGCGCTGGTGGGCGTGCTGGTGACCAACCTGTTTGGTCTGACTGCCGAAGGTCTGGTACAGGGTTCGGCTGAAACCGCGCGTCTGACCGCTATCCAAACCAACTACGTCGGCAAACTGGCGGACCTGACCGTGCCGCAAATGGTGCTCTCCTTTATTCCGAAGAACCCGTTTGCCGACCTCACAGGCGCCAGCCCAACCTCCATTATCAGCGTAGTGATCTTTGCAGCTTTCCTTGGCGTGGCCGCACTGAAGCTGCTGAAAGACGACGCGCCGAAGGGCGAACGCGTGCTGATTGCTATCGATACCCTGCAAAGCTGGGTGATGAAGCTGGTGCGTCTGGTAATGCAGCTGACGCCTTACGGCGTGCTGGCCCTGATGACCAAAGTGGTTGCAGGCTCTAACCTGCAGGACATCATCAAGCTGGGCAGCTTCGTTATTGCTTCCTACCTGGGTCTGGGCATTATGTTCGTTGTCCACGGCATCCTGCTGGGGGTAAACGGCGTGAGCCCGCTGAAATATTTCCGCAAAGTGTGGCCGGTGCTGACCTTCGCGTTCACCAGCCGTTCCAGCGCGGCGTCTATCCCGCTGAACGTGGAAGCGCAGACCCGTCGTCTGGGCGTGCCGGAATCAATTGCCAGCTTCTCCGCGTCCTTTGGTGCGACCATTGGTCAGAACGGATGTGCGGGCCTCTACCCGGCCATGCTGGCGGTGATGGTTGCTCCTACTGTTGGAATTAACCCGCTGGATCCGGTATGGATTGCGACTCTGGTCGGCATTGTGACCATCAGCTCCGCGGGCGTTGCGGGCGTGGGCGGCGGTGCGACCTTCGCCGCGCTGATCGTGCTTCCCGCGCTGGGCCTGCCGGTAACGCTGGTTGCGCTGCTGATCTCCGTTGAACCGCTGATCGACATGGGCCGTACGGCGCTGAACGTCAGCGGCTCAATGACCGCCGGGACGCTGACCAGCCAGTGGCTGAAGCAAACCGACAAAACGATTATGGACAGCGAAGAGGACGCCGAGCTGGCGCACCGCTAATCGCTTTCGAGATAAAAAAACCGCCATTCGGCGGTTTTTTTGTCTGTTACTCTTCAACCTCGTCGTCCTGACGGATTTGAACAGCCCAGCGCTGGGCCGACTCCGGCACGGAAAACGCGGGGGAGCGGCGAAAATGTTCGCCCATCAGCACAAAGGCCACGTATTTGCCACGCAGCTGCCAGACATCACGAAAACCATCGACCTTCAGGGCGTGTTCAGGCGGCGCAGGTTCGACGCGCGGCACGTAGCTAATGACTCGACGGTTTTGTTGACGAAATGGTTTCATAAGCGACTGGTTCACTAAAACAAAATCGGGAAGCAGGAAAATCCTATCATAGCCGATTCTTGCCCGCGGCGTCGCGCCCGGCTCGCGTCGTTTAGCTCCTTTCGCTAAGTTCTGTATATGAAAACTCTTAGTTCCCCAGCCAATCCGCGATGTTGTTCTATGCTTAGTAGGGTTTTTAGCAATGGATAAAGGAGAAGCGTGCAATGTCGAACAAAGATAAATCACATCAGTCACCCCTTCATGGCACCGAAGAATCACAACCGGGGATGGACTCTCTCGCACCTGCGGATGGCTCTCACCGCCCGACTCCCGGCCACTCGGCGCCCGGGGAACAGCCTACCGCACCGGGCAGCATGAAATCACCGGACGCGGGCAATGACAAGGTAGACTCGCTCGAGCCGCACCGCAAAGGGGGCGAAGGCTTTGCGCTGACGACCAATCAGGGCGTGCGCATCGCGGACGATCAAAACTCGCTGCGCGCGGGCAGTCGCGGCCCCACGCTGCTGGAAGATTTTATCCTGCGGGAAAAAATCACCCATTTTGACCACGAGCGCATTCCGGAGCGCATCGTCCACGCGCGCGGCTCTGCGGCACACGGCTATTTCCAGCCGTATAAGAGCCTGAAAGCGATCACCAAAGCGGACTTCCTCTCCGATCCCAAGAAAAAAACGCCGGTATTTGTGCGCTTCTCCACCGTTCAGGGTGGCGCGGGCTCGGCCGATACGGTGCGCGATATTCGCGGCTTCGCCACCAAATTCTATACCGATGAAGGCATTTTCGACCTGGTAGGCAACAACACCCCTGTCTTTTTCATTCAGGATGCGCATAAGTTTCCTGACTTTGTCCATGCGGTAAAACCGGAGCCCCACTGGGCGATACCGCAGGGACAAAGTGCGCACGACACCTTCTGGGACTACATCTCGCTGCAGCCTGAAACACTGCACAACGTCATGTGGGCGATGTCGGACCGCGGCATTCCGCGCAGCCTGCGCACGATGGAAGGCTTCGGTATCCACACCTTCCGCCTGATCAACGCCGAAGGCAAAGCCACGTTTGTCCGCTTCCACTGGAAGCCCGTTGCGGGCAAAGCGTCCCTGGTGTGGGATGAAGCGCAGAAGCTCACCGGGCGCGATCCGGACTTCCACCGCCGCGAGCTGTGGGAATCGATTGAAGCGGGCGATTTCCCGGAATACGAGCTTGGGCTGCAGCTGATCCCCGAAGAGGACGAGTTCAAGTTCGACTTCGATCTGCTCGACCCAACGAAGCTTATCCCGGAGGAGCTGGTGCCGGTTCAGCTGGTGGGCAAAATGGTGCTCAACCGCAACCCGGACAACTTCTTTGCCGAAAACGAGCAGGCGGCGTTCCACCCGGGCCATATCGTCCCCGGTCTGGATTTCACCAACGATCCGCTGCTGCAGGGTCGTCTGTTCTCGTACACCGATACGCAGATCAGCCGCCTCGGCGGGCCGAACTTCCACGAAATTCCGATCAACCGCCCAACCTGTCCGTACCACAACTTCCAGCGCGACGGGATGCACCGCCAGGATATCGACACCAACCCAGCGAACTACGAGCCGAACTCCATTAACGATAACTGGCCGCGCGAAACGCCGCCGGGACCAAAGCGCGGCGGCTTTGAGTCTTATCAGGAGCGCGTCGACGGCAACAAAATTCGCGAGCGCAGCCCGTCCTTTGGTGAGTATTACGCCCACCCTCGCCTGTTCTGGAACAGCCAGACGCCGATTGAGCAACAGCATATTATCGGCGGCTTTAGCTTCGAGCTGAGCAAGGTGGTGCGCACCTATATTCGCGAACGCGTCGTCGATCAGCTGGCGCGCATCGACATTCAGCTCGCGCAGGGCGTGGCCGACAACCTGGGCATCACGCTAACCGACGAGCAGCGAAACGCCGCGCCGCCGAAAGACGTGAACGGCGTGAAGAAAGATCCTTCGCTTAGCCTGTACGCCGTGCCGGGTGGCTCAATCAAAGGGCGCGTGGTGGCAATCCTGCTGAACGACAAAACCCGCGCCAGCGACGTGCTGAGCATCATGAAGGGGCTGAAGTCCAAGGGCGTTCACGCGAAACTGCTTTACTCGCGCATGGGCGAAGTCACTGCCGATGACGGTTCCGTACTGCCGATCGCGGCGACCTTCGCGGGCGCACCGTCGCTGACGGTGGATGCCGTTATTGTGCCGTGCGGGGATATTCAGAGCCTGCAGAACAACGGCGATGCGGCCTATTACCTGCTTGAAGCCTATAAGCACCTTAAGCCGATTGCGCTGGCGGGCGACGCGCGCCAGTTTAAATCGCTCCTGAAGGTAGCCGATAAGGGTGAAGACGGCATCGTGGAAGGCGATAAGGTCGACGATGCGTTTATGACGAAGCTGTTTGATCTGCTGGCCGCGCACCGCGTCTGGTCGCGCAGCAGCAAGATCGATCAGATCCCAGCGTAAAAAAATACCCTCACCCGGCCCTCTCCCTGAAAGGGAGAGGGAGACATACAGGCCTGTGCTCGCAGTCCCCTCTTCCGTTTGGGGAGAGGGATAGGGTGAGGGGAAATTTTTTACAAATCCCTGAACGTCCCCAACCGATACCCACGCTCGGCAATCGCATATTTCAGCGACGCCGATGTCAGCACGTCCAGCTCCGCCAGGCGCGGCCAGCAGTAGGCGCTTTTGCGCACGATGTTATCGACAAACGCCGGATGCGCCATCACTTCAAGCGACCGTTCGCCGCGCGCGGCGGAATCATCCAGCACCTTCAGGAACAGCGCCTCGCTGATATCGTCACCGTAAAACGCGCTGCTGAAGCCGTCCGTCGTCTGCACGTCCGGCACGGCAGCTTCCTGCGGAACGCTGCGATCCACGCGCATCGCCACGCCTTTTCGCCTGGCGAACTCGGCGACAATCGGGCAAATCGCCGGGATCATGTGCACGTGGTGATGGCTGTCGATATGCGTCGGCTCGCGGCCAAACACGTCAACGAATCGGTTGAACTGGCAGTCCAGCTCGCGGGCAATTTCGTCGAGCGGCAGCGCGCCCTGCTCCGCCATCTCCCAAATCCATTTGCCCAGCTGCCCTTCGCGCGTCAGCCCCGGCATCGCAGAGAGCGGCATCCCGAGCGTCAGCACGAAGTGCATCCCCACGCCCAGCTCGGGAGCCTCGCGGCTCAGCTGAGCCGCGTGTTCAACCGCCTCGCCGTTGATTAACGCCGTCGTGGAGGTCACGACGCCGCGGCGACAGGCTTCAATAATGCCGTAGTTCTGCCCCTTCGACAGGCCAAAATCATCGGCATTAACGATAAGCAGGTTTTCCATCGTTCTCCCCTTAGCGGTGACTGGACTTGAGCTTCTCGACCGTTGCGGCAAAGTTGGGCAGCCATTTTTCGTGGGCCAGGATCATCTCGCTCGCCAGCACTTCCGCATCGCGGTCGGAATGCACCAGCGGGCTGAGGTTCAGCGCCAGCAGCACGTCGTTGAGCTCGCCGCTGAGCGCCGCGTTGCTCGCCGCCACTTCGAACCCTTTGATGGTGTGGATCAGGCCCATCACTTTGTCATCAAAATGGGTAATGCGCGGATGCGGTTTTGCGCCGTCGCGGCCCAGGATGCAGGTCATCTCAACGGCCCAGTCTGCCGGAATGTTGTCGATATGGCCGTGATGCGGCACGTTAACGTAGTGCTCGGCCTGCTTGTCGTTATAAATGGCGTTAATCACTTCGCACGCGGCGTCAGAATAGTACGCCCCGCCGCGCTGCTCCAGCTCTTTTGGCTTCACGTTCAGGTCAGGATCTTTGTACAAATCAAAGAGCTGCTTTTCAACCTTCTGCACCACCTGCGCGCGCGCGCCGCCCTTGTAGTACTCGCCCATTTCGATGGCCAGCATCTCTTTCTGCTTAAAGTAGTAAAGCAGATACGAGCACGGCAGCAGGTTCAGGGAGCGGATCAGCCCCTCGCTGAACGGCAGATCGAAGATATTCTTCACCGACGCCGCGGTGAGGCGGCCGGAAGCCACGCCGTCCAGCAGCTCGTCAAAGCGCGACGTGCCGTTCACAATCACGTCTTTGATAAACACCATGTGGTTCAGGCCGAACAGATCGATGGAAAGATCGTCGCTGTCGGTCAGCTCCAGCACGTCGCGAATAAACATCTTCATGCCGATTGGGATGTTGCACACGCCGATGAAGCGCTTAAAGCCGGTATGGCGATAAACGGCCTCGGTCACCATGCCCGCCGGGTTGGTAAAGTTAATCACCCACGCGTTCGGGCAGATCTCTTCGACGTCTTTAATAATGTCAAAAATGACCGGAATGGTACGCAGGCCCTTAAACAGGCCGCCCGCGCCGTTGGTTTCCTGGCCCAGGTAGCCGTGGCTCAGGGGAATACGCTCGTCCAGCTCGCGCGCCTTCAGCTGGCCGACGCGCAGCTGGGTCGTGACGAAATCGGCATCTTTCAGCGCCAGGCGGCGGTCCAGCGTTTTATGCACGGTGAGCGGAACGCCCGCCTTGGCAACCATGCGCTGGCAGAGGTCAAAAATAATATTCAGCTTCTCTTGCCCTTCCTCAACGTCCACCAGCCATAATTCGCTGACCGGTAATTCGTGATAACGTTTCAGAAAGCCTTCCAGTAATTCCGGGGTATAGCTGCTGCCGCCACCAATGGTTACGACTTTTAATTTCTGTTGCATAATATCTCCCTTAGCGTATCAGGTTAACCGCCTGCAAGGTATAGCGGACTCTTCCCGCTATTTGGGCAAGCAATTAAGTCAGTATTCGTGACGGACTCTCCGTCTGCCGTTAATTAATTACCGTCAGATTCTTGCGGTAACTGTTCGGTGTGAATGACGTAAATTTTTTAAAGGTTTTAATAAACAGGCTGGGGCTACTGTAACCCGATTCATAAGCAATATCGGTCACCGAGTAGTTGGTTATTTCCAGCTGCTTTTTGGCAAAGTTAATGCGGATTTCATTAATGATTTGCACCGGCGTTTTACGATAATAACGCTGGGTCGCGCGGGTTAAATATTCCTGCGATTTGCCCGACAGCGCCACCATATTTTCCAGCGCGCTATCGCTAAACTGCCCTTTATCGTGCATCAGCTCAACGGTGCTGCGCAGCCACTGGGGAATATCATCCACCACCTGCTGCTCTTCCCGATGGTGGCGAAGGCGGTTCATAACGTAGAAGGTGACCGTTTCGATAAACTCGTCAAATTCGCTGTCGCGGAAGTTGAGCGAGGCGATTACCGTCTCAATCCAGGTCATAAACTCGCTTTTAACACGATAAACCTGTGACGCGACGAAGCAGAACGGCACCAGCGGCAGGTAGTGCTTCTCGAAGAAGCGCTTGCTGACGCCAACGTTAAGGATGCGGGTTGCGCCAAACTCGTAAAAGCTCTGGTGGTACGATCCCATGGGCAGGAAGACGAAATCGCCGCGCTCGAGCAGGACCCGCTTACCGTTGATCTCCTGATAGTAGCGGCCGGTCAGAACAATCGTGAACTCGTAGTAGTCGTGCTGGTGCAGACCGCTGGCGCTCTCCGTTTTGTTGTAAATAACCACGTGAAAATTTTTGCCGTTAAACAGCTGCTGCTCAAGTGCGGTTTTAATTTCCATCGTGCTGACCTCCTGCTACCTAATCTGCCTTACTGCATTTTTTCGTGAAGCTCGATGAGCTCTGCCACCAGCTCGCGGGCCAGCATGGAGGTCATCAGGTGATCCTGCGCATGCACCAGCACCAGGCTCACCTTCATTTTGCCTTCGCCCTGATCGCCCTCAATCAGCTTCGTCTGTACCAGGTGCGCTTCATTCAGCGCGGTGCGGGACTGGTCCATCATGGTCTTCGCCGCGGCAAAATCACCCTGCTTAGCCTGCTTGAGTGCCGCGTAGGCCAGGCTGCGCGCCTGCCCCGAGTTGATGATAAGCCCCATCACCACCTCTTCCAGATCGTTCTCTTCGGTTTCTTCTGCAACAATGCTGTCCAAATCTAACATCTTTAAGCTCCTTATGACCGGCGCGGGCTGCCCCGCGCCGTGCAACTTTAGAATTTCAGTGCGAGGGCGATATCCTCTTCGCTCTCTTCTTCGTCGATAACGGTTTGCGCTTTGTTCGCAATCGCCACGAACGGCATGTAGAGCAGCGTGGCTATACCGAGGTTGAATATCGCCAGCAGGAAGGCGGTAACGCTACCGTTGGTGTTAAAGAATGCGCCCAGACCGGCCGGCATGGTCCACGGTGCGATGTTGGTGACCGGCGGGATAATGCCCAGGTAGTACGCGGTCAGGGTAATCGCGGCCAGCAGCGGCTGAATCAGTACGAACGGAATGAACATCACCGGGTTCATGATGATCGGCAGACCAAACAGAATCGGTTCGTTAATCTGGAAGATGCCTGACGGCAGCGCCAGCTTCGCAACCTGACGGTGGTCAGCGCGACGAGAGACAATAAAGACCGCGATGATCAGACCCAGCGTCGCCCCGGTACCGCCCAGGAAGATATAGGAGTCCAGCATCGGCTTCGCCCACACATGGAAGGTCTTACCGGCCGCCAGCGCCGCGTCAACGGAGCCGTACTGCTGGTAAAGCGCAACGTTTTCCAGTGCCCACGGGGTCATGATACCGCTGTCCAGCGCCGCCAGTGCCAGTGAACCATGCACGCCGAAGAACCACAGCAGGGAGGTAAAGATGACATACGCCCAACCGACCACGCTACCCATCGACGCCAGCGGCGTTGAGATAGAGTCCATGATGATCTGGTGGAAGTTCGTGCCCCAGTGAGAGAGCGCCCAGGCGATAATCCCCATGATGGAGAGGATAATGAAGCCCGGAATCAACGCGGAAAAAGAACGAGATACAGAGGCCGGAACGCTATCCGGCAGGCGAATAACCCAGTTGCGGCGAATGATGAAGGTGAACATTTCTGCCACCACCAGGCCAATCAGAATACCGGAAATAATGTTTGCGCCACCGAGCCAGTTGGCCCCTACCGCATAGGCATCACCTACGCTATACGGCGTCACGGTCATAAATGCGGCAACGGATAATAATCCCGCGGCCAGCGGATCCACTTTACGCTCTTCCGCCAGCGCCATCCCAATAAAGAAAGGCGCCATCAGCGACATAATACCTAACGTACCGTTATATACGTTGCCGCCGATGGCTTTTAAACCATTAAGGGTTTCAATGGTGGAAGCGTCTAACCGTATTCCTAATGAATAAAAGAAGGAACCTTCGCCAAAGCTCAGGAAAACGTTGTTAATTAAAACGAACATGGCCCCGGCCAGCGTTAACGGCATTAATTTAATAAAGCCGTTTTTGATGGCATTAACGTGAGGCTGCTTTCCTATTTTAACAGCAAAAGGAAGGAGTACCTTTTCAAGTGAAGCGATGACTTTACTCATAGGTAAATACCCTTAAATGCCGCAACAAGCGTTACGGCGTATTGTGTGTGAAATTACTCTTTGACGGGAAAAATAAAATAATTAATTTGCAGCTTTTTTAATCGCTGCAACAGCAGCTTTCAGAACACCTAAACCATCAATCTTGCCGTACAGCCCGGAGTCAATAACCTCTACCGGCTTGTTTGGCAGCAAACGCTGAATTTCGGGCAGCATGTAGGCAATCTGCGGCCCCAGCAGCACGACGTCCGCTGCCTGTCCCTTCTCACCCGCCAGGGTTTCCGGAAACGCTTCAATTACCACGGGAACTTCATACTTTTCAGCCTGCGCGCGCATTTTGGACACCAGCAGTGAGGTTGACATGCCCGCAGAGCAAAACAGATAAATATGTTTCTTTTCCATCGCAACTTCCCTCTTGTTTGACCACCCGCCGTCGTGCTATCACTCGACTCGCTATCCTGGCTGACGGGCAGTTTGCTTAACATTGTTTGTCGTTGAAGTGAGTATACGCAATGGTACAGGCGGAGGATAATTCTGAACAGACTCAAATTGTCTCTCATTGACCTGGCTTGTTGACTCCCTTCACATTTCGGCCAAATAATTCGCGGGAAGAAATAAGATTCGTACGGGCGTAAAAAAACCGGCCTGCTGGCCGGTTTGTTAACATCCTCAGGCTGAAAGGGTTACTGAGCCTTAGGTGCCTGTGGATCGGTGTCGTATTCAGAACAGGTCTGGTAACCTGAATTGATGACGTGTCCGGTATCATCCAGCGCGACGAAATAGGTCTCTGCCTTACCATCACGTTGACCCAGGATGTAGGTCTGGCAGGTACCACGCGCGTGGATCATGGTGACTTCCGACGAAGGTTTACCGGCAATCGCGGCAACCTGCGAGCGGGTCATGCCCTTTTTAACGTCCTTCACCACTGGCTGAGTAAACTGATCCTTGGTGCGATCGTAAGCCGTACACCCTGCCAGCATAGTCAGAACCGCCGCTGCACTTAAAATTCCTGCTACATTCTTTTTCATTTTCCGTCCTCTTGTTTATCAGCGTGTTAACTAAGCATGGAATAAAAATCACGATTCATCAACTTTGTGATTTTCGCCAGACGAATTTCGGAAAATTCCAATAAAACAACGATAACCTGCTAAAACGTCGCAAATTAGCGCACTCAAAACTGTGATCCTTGTCGTTTCTCGCCCAAACGGGTAGTTTTAACGGATTATACTTTCTGTTTCGTTCTGCATAGGGAGGGCGTTATGGCTCTGCAACAAGACATTATTCAGGCGCTGGGCGCAAAGCCTGCGGTTGATGCGCAAGAAGAGATCCGCCGAAGCGTTGATTTTTTGAAGTCATATCTGAAAAAAAACGCGTTCCTGAAATCCATCGTGCTGGGCATCAGCGGCGGTCAGGATTCCACCCTCACCGGCAAGCTGTGCCAGATGGCCATCACCGAGTTGCGTGAAGAGACCGGCGACAGCGCGCTGCAGTTTATCGCGGTTCGCCTCCCCTACGGCGTGCAGGCAGACGAACAGGACTGTCAGGACGCGATTGCCTTTATCCAGCCCGACCGCGTGCTGACCGTCAATATTAAGGGCGCGGTGCTGGCAAGCGAACAGGCGCTGCGCGAGGCGGGCATCGAGCTGAGTGATTTTGTGCGCGGCAATGAAAAGGCGCGCGAGCGCATGAAGGCGCAGTACAGCATTGCAAGCATGACCAAAGGCGTGGTGGCGGGTACGGATCACGCGGCGGAAGCCATCACCGGCTTCTTCACCAAGTACGGCGACGGCGGCACGGATATTAACCCGATTTTTCGCCTGAACAAGCGCCAGGGTAAGCAGCTGCTTGCCGCGCTGGGCTGCCCTGAGCATCTCTATAAGAAAGCGCCAACGGCTGATCTCGAAGACGATCGCCCCTCCCTGCCGGACGAAGCCGCGCTCGGCGTGACCTACGATAACATTGATGATTATCTGGAAGGCAAAACGCTGGATGAAGCGACCGCAAAAATCATCGAAGGCTGGTATCTGAAAACCGAGCACAAGCGCCATACGCCGATTACCGTGTTCGACGATTTCTGGAAATAAAAGAGAGTTGTTTGCGCCCTCTCCCGGGGGAGAGGGTTGGGGTGAGGGCAACAGGCCGCACATACCAGCGCCACCCGGCTCTTTTTTAACCACCCAACACCTGCTACACTGTATACCTGAACAGTATACGGAGCACTATGTGAGCAGGCGTCAATCCGCCCCGCGTCTTGAGTTCGAAGCGGCGGCCATCTATGAATATCCCGAGCATCTTCGCCCCTGGCTTGAAGCGCTGCCAAAGCAGCCCGGCGTCTATTTTTTTCATGGCGAAAGCGACACCATGCCGCTCTATATTGGCAAAAGCGTCAATATCCGCAGCCGGGTGCTCTCGCATCTGCGCACGCCGGATGAAGCCGCGATGCTGCGCCAGTCGCGTCGCATCACCTGGGTTCAGACGGCGGGCGAACTCGGCGCGCTGCTGCTCGAAGCCCGGCTCATCAAGGAGCAGCAGCCGCTGTTCAACAAGCGTTTGCGCCGCAATCGCCAGCTCTGTTCGCTGCAGATCGTCGACGGCAGGCCGCAGGTGGTGTACGCCCGGGAAGTCGATTTCTCCCGCACGCCAAACCTGTACGGGCTGTTTGCCAACAAGCGCGCCGCGCTGCAGACGCTGCAAACCCTCGCCGACGAGCTGAAGCTCTGCTACGGCCTGCTGGGGCTGGAAGCCACCACCCGCGGGCGCGCCTGCTTCCGTTCTGCGCTCAAGCGCTGCGCGGGCGCGTGCTGCGGAAAAGAGCCCGTCGAGGATCATCAGGCGCGGCTTATGGCCGGACTGGCATCGATTAGCGTCAACTGCTGGCCGTGGGAAGGCGCCGTTGCGCTGAAGGAGTGCGGCGATGGCCTTACGCATTATCACATCATTCACAACTGGCTGTGGCTGGGCGCGGTTGAAAATTTAACCGACGCCGCCGGGCTGCTGCGCGCCCCCGCCGGATTCGATCAGGACGGCTATAAAATCCTCTGCAAGCCGCTGTTAGGCGGCCAATACGAGATCGTTTCGCTTAGTGGCCCGGCAGCCAGGTAATCTCGCTGAACAGCAGCCTGCCGCTGGACTCCAGCAGGCGGAGGGTGTGTACGCCCTCCTCCCAGCACGCCCCCTGATCGGCGGTCAGCAATTTCTCGCCAAGCTGCCACGCCCCGCTTAGCACAAAAATCACTCCGCCCCGCGAGCCGAAGGTGGTGAAGGTGCGATCGGCCACGCGCACCTTCGCCTGGCAATGCTCCCGGCGGGTCATGATATTGAAATCCATCGACATCCGGCCTTCGGTGAGCTGCGCCTTAACCGGCAGATCGCCAGAAAAACGGTACGGCTGATGGTGTTTGAGGGTATGGCAAAACGCGCGGCCCGCGTCCAGCGTAACTTCGCCGCCCTCAAGAAGGGTAATCACCCGCTCGACGCCCGGAAAAGAGGAAAATTCGCCGTTGCTGGCGAGAGAAGCGATGCTGGCGCGCCACGAAAAATCACGCGTCGCGGGAGGAAAACAGCAAATCTCGCGCGTCTCTCCGGCACCGTTGCGCCACAGGCTGACCGGCATCTTGCGAATATCAAAGAATTCCATCACCACTCCTGAAGGGCGCAACCTGCGCCAAAGCCGCGGTTCGCCACCGCGGCGGTTTCGATTGTTATCGTTAGCTATTATCGGCAGCGGAGGGGCATGCCTTAGCCGGGCGTTAAAAAAATCTAACGCCCTGACTCTGCTGAACATTCTTTGAGGCGTTGCGACGGGAATACCGCGCTTATTGCGCCTGGCAAGCGGGGCATAGAAAAACCGCCGGTCCTGCCCACAGCGGTTACGCTTTTGTGGACAGGATCCCGGCGGTCTTAAGAGAGTGAGCCGATTATTCGGCTGGTGCTGGCATTTTACCTTCCGGCGCGTGACGTTCTGTCAGACGCTTCTCAAAATTGGCATTAAACTGCTTTTTCTGTTCCGGGGTCAGAATGTTGTAGATCTTATTCTGGGTCTCCATGCGGGACAGCATCATTGCCTTGTGCTGCGCGGCCATCTTATCGATCTGCGCTTCGGCTTTTGCCTTATCGAAGCTGTCGCTGGCGATGATGTCATGCATAGCGCGGCGCTCTTCCAGCGGCGGACGCTTCATCTGGTCGCGCTGGCCTTTCATGATGTCGCGCACCTGTTGCTTCTGCGCGTCGGTCAGGTTCAGGTCTTTAAACATCATGTCGTGATGCATACCCGGCTTGCCCTTATGGTGCATCATCATTTTGCCTTCAGCAGGCGCGGCCGTGGTGGTAGCGGTATCCGCTGCGAACGCCGTACCTGCTGCGCCCAGAGCCAGGGTAGAAGCAACAAACAGTGCAGTTAACTTACGCATAATTATTTCCTTACTTTCAGTTATTCTTCGGCGTGTTGCCGTGTTGACGAGATTAACTTTACGGGGTTTATCGTCAATTAGTCAGAGCAACGGTAAAACAATGAAAGTGTATAAAACAGTTTTCCGCCAAATATGGAGAAATTAAGGATAAAGCGTGGAGAGTTGCAACGAAAATATTCAAACAGATGATTTTAAAGAGATTATGAAGAAGTATATCCAAAGAGAGATTATTAATAAAGCAATTATCCAGGAATAATCTGCAAAAGATCGGCAGTCGCGCTTATGCTCAAGAAAAATAAACGCCTGCGGCCCCTCGCATTAAAAGAGAGGGGCCGCGATCAGGCTATTTTCTCCAGCATCAGCCCGGCCCGGAGGCCAAACGCCACGGCGGGATTCGGGAAGAGAACATACTCCGTCGTTTTCTGCACCTCGTAGCGCTCCTCTCCGTCCTCGGCCAGCAGCACGCCCTGGCGGAACGGCGTAAAGTTCAGCGTGTGCGCGGCCATATGCAGGCGGAAATCCTCGCTGCGGCGCGTAATCTGCTGCACCACGCGATAGCGCACCGGCGGCTCGGGCGCGCGTTCACGCGCGGCCCCGCCCAGCAGCGCCCGCAGCGCAGCGTGCGTTGGCGCAAAGCGCGCGAGGTCGTTATGCCCGAACGGCAGCGCTTTCCCCAGCTCCAGGGTGCAGGCCAGCGCGCCGTGCTTTTCACAGGTGAAGTGGGTAAAGGTCCCGCCGGGCGCCTGGTGGAAGACCAGCGCCTCCAGCCCCGCGTCGCCAAGCCAGCCCAGGAAATCGTCATCCCAGGGCCTATCGCGCTGGGGCAGCACGCCGAAGCGCACGTGGTACGACGCGCGGATCGCCGTGTGCAGGTCAAGATGCCAGCGGTCCGGCCCGGCGGCGGCGAAAAACACGCTCGCCGCCTGCTCGAGCCGCTGCGCGCGCGCCGTCTCTTCGCCCTGCGGGAACTGCGCCCAGCGCCCGCCGAACATGCGGTTAAGATCGCTTTCGAGGTAGCGCTTATTCTGCGCCAGCGCGGGCGGGTTGCCGAGCACCACCAGCACGCGGCAGCGCAGGCTAACGTCACCGCGGTACAGCGCGCGCAGCAGCAGGTCGACAATCTCGACCGGCGCGGTTTCGTTGCCGTGAATGCCGGACGAGAGCAGCAGCGACCGCTCGTCCTCCTCAAACGGCGTCAGCTCCAGCACGCCGCGCTCCAGCCAGCGCCAGCGAAATGAGGGGCCTTCCCCCTCGCGCTGCGCCGGCACGTCGTTCGCCAGCGTCAGCGCCAGTAAATTTTCCATACCCTCCCCTTAGCGCTGGAACGGATAAACCGATCCCAGGCGCAGGATTTTGGTCAACGCGTCCAGCGCCTCGCGCCCTTCGCGCAGCAGCTGCGGGTCAACCAGGTCAGCCTGGGTGAGCCGGTCGCGATAGTAGCGTTCCACCCAGTCGTTAAGGCTGTTAAACAGCGCGTCGTTCATCATCACCGCAGGATTGACCGCCTGCATTTCATCCTGCGTCAGCACCACGCGCAGGCGCAGGCAGGCCGGACCGCCGCCGTTGGCCATGCTTTCGCGCAGGTCAAACACCCGCAGCTCGTCGATCGGGTTATCGGCCTGCACCAGCTCGCTCAGATAGCGCCACACGCCGTCGTGGTTGCGCGACTCCTGCGGCAGGACCAGCAACATGCTGCCGTCATCCCGGCTCAGCAGCTGGCTATTAAAGAGGTAGGTTTCGACCGCATCCTGCACGCTGACCGCCCCAGCGGGCACCTGAATCGGCGTAAAGCCGGGCACCCGCTCGCGCAGCGCGGCGAGCAGCCTGTCCTGATGGGCAAACGCCTGCTCGTGGCAGAACAGCACCTGGCGGTTGGAGACGGCGATCACGTCGTTATGGAACACGCCCTGGTCGATAACGTGCGGATTTTGCTGGGCAAACATCACCTGCGACGGATTCACCTGGTTCAGCCGCGCGACGGCCTGGCTTGCCGCCAGCGTCTGGCGCGCCGGATAGCGCGTCGGAGCAGAATGGCCACCCTCTTCGCGCCCGTAGATAAAGAGCTGAAGGCCCGGCTCGCCGTAGTCACCGCCCAGGCGGTTATGGTTCGCGGCGCCTTCGTCGCCAAACATCGCCACCTGCGGCAGCGCCTGATGCACTTCGAAATGGGCGTCATGATCAAAAATGGCGCGCAGCACCCGCTCGGTGGTTTCCGCTTCCGTGGCGCGGTGGAACTTGTTGTTGAGGTTAGCGACCGTCAGGTGGACCTTGCCGTCCAGCGTATCCGCCGACGGCGCGACGGTTGCCGCGTTAGCCACCCACATAGAGGACGCCGAGCTGGCCGCCGAGAGCAGATGCGGCGTATGCGCGCCCGTCTCTTCGACCACCTGCTCGTCAGTGCCGCTAAAGCCGAGCTGGCGCAAAACGGTCACGTTCGGGCGCTCCTGCGGCGGGATCACCGCCTGCGGGAAACCGGCGTCCGACAGCGCCTTCATCTTGAGCAGCCCCTGCTTCGCCGCCAGCTTCGGATTGGAGACCTGAAAGCGGTGCTTCGTCGAGGCCTCATTGCCAAACGACAGCCCGGCGTAGTGGTGCGTCAGCCCCACCAGCCCGTCAAAGTTAACCTCACGCGCTTTCATGATCGTCTCCCTGCGAAAAATCCAGCCCCGGGCTGAGCGTGCCCGGCAGCGTCAGCGCGGGCGTTTCCAGGCTCGCCATCGGCCACGCGCAGTAATCAGCGGCATACCACGCGCTGGCGCGATGGTTGCCCGACGCTCCCACGCCGCCAAACGGCGCGGTGCTCGCCGCGCCGGTCAGCGGTTTGTTCCAGTTGACGATCCCGGCGCGCGCCTCCAGCAGCAGCTGGTCAAACTTCTCGCGCTGCGGCGAAATCAGCCCGCTCGACAGGCCGTAGCGGGTGTTATTGGCCATCGCGATGGCGCTATCATAATCGTCATAGCGCCAGACGCACAGCAGCGGGCCGAAGACCTCTTCGTCCGGCACGCGGCTTGCGCCGCTCATCTCAATAATGCCCGGCGTCAGCAGCGACGTCCCCGGCTCAACCAGCTTCGGCTCCAGTAGGGTTTTCGCCCCGCGCGAGACGTGCTCCTGCCAGGCTTTCAGCACGTTCTGCGCCGCCTGTTCGGAGATCAGCCCGCCGATAAACGGCTGCGGCTCGGCGTCCCATCTTGCCGGGACCAGCCGCGCGCTCACCTCGACGAGGCGCCTGAGGAACGCATCCCCCTGCGCCCCGCGCTTCACTAGCAGGCGGCGCGCGCAGGTGCAGCGCTGCCCGGCGGTAATAAAGGCCGACTGGATGGTCAGATGGACCGCCGCGTCAATATCGTCAGGATCTTCCACGATCAGCGGGTTGTTGCCGCCCATCTCCAGCGCCAGAATTTTTTCCGGCTGTCCGGCCAGCTGGCGGTGCAGCTGATAGCCCGTTCCGGCGCTGCCGGTAAACAGCAGGCCGTCAACGTCGGCGAGCGCGCTCAGCGCCTGGCCTGTTTCGCGCCCGCCCTGCACCAGGTTCAGCACGCCCGGCGGCAGGCCCGCCTGCTCCCAGAGCTTCACCACCGCCTCTCCGGTCAGCGGCGTGAGCTCGCTCGGCTTGAAGATCACGGTGTTGCCCGCCAGCAGCGCGGGCACGATATGCCCGTTCGGCAGGTGGCCGGGGAAGTTATACGGGCCAAACACCGCCAGCACGCCGTGCGGCCGGTGGCGCAGCGTGGCGGCGCCGTCGGGCATCTCGGTGTGCTGCTCGCCGGTGCGGGTGTGGTAAGCCTTCACCGAAATCGCGACTTTGCCGATCATCGCCGTCACCTCGGTTGCCGCCTCCCAGCGCGGCTTGCTGGTCTCGGACGCGATGATCCGCGTCAGCTCAGCTTTGTTGGCCTCCAGCAGCCCGGCAAATTTTTCGACGATCGCCTGGCGCGCGGAGAAAGGCTGTTTGGCCCACGCCGGAAACGCGCGGCGCGCGGAGGTGCAGGCCAATTCAACCTGCCCCGCGCTGGCGTCGTTGCCCTGCCAGAGCGCCTCATTGCCCACCGGATTGGTTTTAACCCGCGCTTCGCCCTCGCCCGTAACCCAGTCACCGTTAATCCATAAAGTCATGCAGTTTTCTCCTCAGGACAGAGCCGCACCAGGCGAACCGCGTCGCCGGCATTGCATTTCAGGGCATCGAGCTGCGCGGCGGTCAGCACCAGGCGCTCGCATTTCGGGTTGGTTCGCACCAGCATGGCGCGAAAGTTTTCGTAGTGCTCGTTTGCCACCAGGCAGGCGGGCCAGTCGCCCGGCGCGGGCTGGCCTTCCGCCACCTGCACGAGGCGGCTTTTGCGTATCGCGCGCACGCGGTCGATGTCGCACTCCAGCGTCGGCCCGCCGTCAAAGATGTCGACGTAGTTGCGGTAGCGGAATCCCTCTTTCTCCAGCACCGCGCGCGCAGGCGCGGTTTGCGGATGGACTTCGCCAATCACCGCCTGCGCTTCCGGGGTTAAGAAATGGGTATAGATAGGATGCTTCGGCATCAGTTCGGCGATGAACGCCTTCTGCCCGGTTCCGCACAGATAGTCCGCGCGGCTAAACTCCATCGAGAAGAAGCGTTCGCCCAGGCTTTCCCAAAACGGCGAATAGCCGGTGTCGTCAATCACGCCGCGCATTTCGGCCACCACCTTTTCGTTAAAACGCTCGCGAAAGGCGGCCATAAACATAAAGCGCGATTTCGAGAGCAGGTAGCCGTTGCCCTCCCTGCGCCAGTCCGGATCGAGGAACAGCGTGCAGAGCTCGCTGGCGCCGGTGTGATCGTTACAGAGAAACAGCGTCGGCAGCGCGTTATAAACGTTTAACTCTTTCGAGGCGTGAACCATGGTGCCGACGCGGTAGTTGTACCACGGGTCGTTAAGCCCCACCGCCACCTCAATGGCGCAAATCCCGGCGACCGTTCCGGTCTCGGTATCTTCCAGCACGAACACGTAGCCCTGTTCGCTTTTTGGCAACGTCCCCTGCCAGGTTTGCAGGGCGCGCTCGATGCGCGCCGACAGCGTTTTCTCATCAACGGGAAGCGAGGTCAGCCCGCCTCCCGTCTTACCGGCAAGCTGCATGAGCGCCGCGATATCGCCGCGCTCAACGGGACGGATGACCATCATGATGACACCTCAGACTTCACTTTTTCACAGGCCAGCGCGAAGCGATCTAACCCGGTGCGAATTTCTTCTTCGCTTACGACCAGCGCCGGAGCAAAGCGCACCACGCTGGCACCGGCAACCAGCACCATCACGCCCAGCTTCGCCGCTTCCTGTGAAATCAGCTTCGCTTTTCCGGCAAACTCCGGCGCAAGCTCGCAGCCAATCAGCAGGCCCAGGCCGCGGATCTCTTTGAACAGGCCGGTCTTCGCGTTGATGGCGTTCAGGCGCTCCACGAACCACGCGTGGCGCTGCTTCACGCCGCTGAGCACCTCCGGCGTATTGATGATATCAAGCACCTGCCCGGCTACCGCCGCGGCCAGCGGGTTACCGCCGTACGTCGTGCCGTGCGTGCCGACAACCATCACGCTGGCGAATTTATCGGTGGTCAGCATCGCCCCTACCGGGAACCCACCGCCCAGCGCTTTCGCCGTGGAGAGCACGTCCGGCGTGACGCCGTAGTGCATGTAGGCATACAGCTCGCCGGTGCGGCCCACGCCGGTCTGGACTTCATCAAAAATCAGCACCGCGTTGTGGCGATCGCACAGCTCGCGCAGCCCCTGCAGGAAGGCCTTCTGCGCGGGCACCACGCCGCCCTCGCCCTGCATCGGCTCGACGATCACCGCGCAGGTGTTGTCATCAATCAGCTCGCGGGCAGCGTCGAGATCGTTATAGGCCGCGTGGCGAATGTCCGGCGGCAGCGGCGCAAAGTCCTGCGAGTAGGACGGCTGGCCGCCCGCGCTCACGGTAAACAGCGTGCGGCCGTGGAAGGCGTTCTTAAACGCCACGATGCCGCTCTTGTGCGCGCCAAACTTATCGTGGGCGTATTTGCGCGCCAGCTTGAGCGCCGCCTCGTTGGCTTCCGCCCCCGAGTTACAGAAAAAGACTTTCTCGGCGAAGGTGGCGTCGATCAGCTTTTTCGCCAGGCGCAGCGCCGGCTCGTTGGTATAGCCGTTGCCGGTATGCCAAAACTTTGCCGCCTGGTCGTTCAGCGCCTGACGCAGCGCCGGGTGCGCGTGGCCCAACGCATTCACCGCAATCCCGCCCGCGAAGTCGATGTACTCTTTGCCCTGCTGATCCCACAGGCGCGAGCCTTCCCCACGTACCGGAATAAAAGCCGCCGGGGCGTAAACCGGCATCATCCATTCATCAAAGTTTTCACGCGTAATTGACAGAGACATAGCGACCTCATCCGGTAAATAAAAAGTTGTTTAAATGTTAAATATTTGAGTGTTTGCACTGTGAATGTAGATTGCAGCCTTCGTGCCAGCCAGCGATAAAAATGCATAAACGGGTTGAGCCGACAGAATATCAACGGGTTACAATATGGCGTTATTCACTGTTATTGCATAAAAAGTGAATATTTTTACGACAAGCGGCGCTTTGCCGCACGAAAATCAGAAAGAGTATGCAGAGGCCAAATATAATTCTGGAATTGTGATCGCTCGCGAAATTTACGGGTCGTTTACGCCCCTTCCGGGGGCAGCGCGCATCGAAATGGTGCAAATATTGCACCGTTGGCGTTATCTGTTGCAGTTATTGGTCGATCCCGATACCAGACGCGGCAAATTCTGCTACCATCCCTGCACTATTCACCTTGCATTGGCAGCGACTATGAAATTTGTCTCTTTTAATATCAACGGCCTGCGTGCCCGCCCTCACCAGCTTGAAGCGATTGTTGAGCAACATCAGCCTGACGTGATCGGCCTGCAGGAGACAAAGGTCCACGACGATATGTTCCCGCTCGAAGAGGTGGCGAAGCTGGGCTATAACGTCTTCTATCACGGGCAGAAAGGCCACTACGGCGTGGCGCTGTTAACCAAAGAGACGCCGGTATCGGTGCGTCGCGGCTTCCCGGGCGATGACGAAGAAGCACAGCGCCGCATCATCATGGCGGAAATTCCGTCCCCGCTGGGCAACATCACGGTGATTAACGGCTATTTCCCGCAGGGCGAAAGCCGCGATCATCCCACCAAGTTCCCGGCCAAAGCGAAGTTTTATCAGGACCTGCAAAACTACCTGACCACCGAGCTGAAAAAAGAGGATCCGGTGCTGATCATGGGTGATGTGAATATTAGCCCGACCGACCTGGACATCGGCATCGGTGAAGAGAACCGCAAGCGCTGGCTGCGCACCGGCAAATGCTCCTTCCTGCCGGAAGAGCGCGAGTGGATGGACCGCCTGATCGGCTGGGGCCTGGTGGATACCTTCCGCGCCGCTAACCCGGAGACGCAGGATCGCTTCTCGTGGTTCGACTATCGCTCAAAAGGCTTCGACGACAACCGCGGCCTGCGCATCGACCTGCTGCTGGCAAGCTCGCCGCTGGCCGAGCGCTGCGTTGAAACCGGGATTGACTACGACATCCGCAGCATGGAAAAACCGTCGGACCATGCGCCGGTGTGGGCGAAATTCAAGCTGTAACGCCGCGTGACCATGCGTAAAATTTTCTTCCTGTGCGCCCTTCTGGGCGCCTTTATTCTTGCGTTTCACTTTCTGCCGCCCGGCACGCTCTCGCTCGATACCGTCAAAGCTCACCAGCACGCGCTGATTGCGCAGGTTAATCACGCGCCGGTTCAGAGCGCGCTGCTCTACTTTGCGGTGTACGTGCTGGTCTCCGCGCTCTCGATTCCGGGCGCGGCGATCCTGACGCTGCTCGGCGGCGCGCTGTTCAGCCTGTGGCAGGGCGTGCTGCTGGTGTCGTTTGCCTCAACGCTCGGCGCGACCCTGGCGATGCTCGCCAGCCGCTACCTGCTGCGCGACGGGGTCCAGCAGCGTTTTGCCGCGCAGATGAAAACGGTCAACGCCGGTATGGATCGCGACGGCGCGCGCTATCTTTTCGCCCTGCGCCTGATGCCGCTGTTCCCCTTTTTCCTGGTCAACCTGCTGATGGGGCTCACGCGCCTTGGCGTGCGCCGCTACTGGTGGGTTAGCCAGCTGGCGATGCTGCCCGCCACGGTTATCTTCCTTAACGCCGGGCGAGCGTTAGGTAATATCACCTCACTGCGCGATATTCTGTCGCCTGGGCTGATCGTTGCCTTTACACTGCTGGGGTTATTTCCGCTGGTTACCCGCCGGCTCTTTTCCCGTTATCCCTCTTCGACCAAAAAGTGAGGCATTATGCGCCGTGTGCGTTTTTGCGCGATTCTGACGGGCCTGCTCTTCGCGGCCCCCGCTATGGCAGCGGACGGCTGGCACGCCGTTCAACAGCAGGCTCAAGGCCAGACGGTCTGGTTTAACGCCTGGGGCGGCGACCCGGCGGTAAACCGCTATCTCGACTGGGTAAGCGGCGAGATGAAAACCCACTACGCGATTAACCTGAAGATCGTGCGCCTGGCGGACGCCGCCGACGCGGTCAAGCGCATTCAGACGGAACATGCCGCGGGGCGCGACGCCAACGGCTCGGTCGACCTGCTGTGGGTTAACGGAGAGAATTTCCGCACGCTGAAGGAGGCCGGTCTGCTGCAAACCCAGTGGGCGCAGGCGCTGCCGAACTGGCGCTACGTCGATACGCAAAAGCCGGTGACGGAAGATTTTGCGGTTGCCACCGACGGGGCGGAATCCCCGTGGGGCGGCGCGCAGCTCACCTTCATCGCCCGCCGGGCCAGCACGCCGACGCCGCCCGCCGATCCGCAGGCGCTGCTGGCGTACGCGCAGCAGCATCCGGGCAAGGTGAGCTACCCTCGCCCGCCGGACTTTACCGGCACCGCGTTTCTTGAGCAGATGCTCCTGACGCTGACCGAACGTCCTGACGCGCTAAAAAAAGCGCCGGACGCCGACTTCGCCCAGGTCACCGCGCCGCTGTGGGCCTGGCTCGATGCCCTGCACCCGCTGCTGTGGCGTGAGGGGAAAGATTTTCCGCCGTCACCCGCCAGGATGGACGCGCTCCTGACCAGCGGCAGCCTCAATTTCTCGCTGACCTTTAACCCGGCCCACGCGCAGCAGAAGGTGGCCAGCGGCGAGCTTCCGTCAGACAGCTATAGCTTCGGCTTTCGTAACGGCATGCTCGGGAACGTTCACTTCGTGGCGATCCCGCTGAACGCCAGCGCCAGCGCCGGGGCGAAGGTGGTTGCCAACTTCCTGCTCTCCCCGCAGGCGCAGATCCGCAAGGCCGATCCCGCCGTCTGGGGCGATCCGAGCGTGCTGGACGCGAGCAAGCTTCCCGCCGATGAGGCAAAAGCGCTTGCCGCCTTTACGCCCGCGGGCCTGCCGCCGGTGCTGGCTGAACCGCACGCCGCCTGGGTGAACGCGCTGGAGCAGGAATGGCTTCGCCGCTACGGTACGCGCTAGGCGGCCTTGCCCGGCTGGCGATGGCGGTGATTTACCTGCCGCTCGTGCCCGCGGTCATTATGCTGCTGGCTCCGGCATTTTCCTCTGCCGGGTGGCAGTCGCTTCTCGGCGATCCGCAGCTGCCCCAGGCGCTGGCCGCCACGCTGGTTTCCACCCTGATTGCGACGCTCGGCGCGCTGTTTATCGCGCTCGGGTTCGTCGCCCTGCTCTGGCCCGGCGAGCGCTGGCAGCGCCTGAGCGGCCGCCTGCCCTGGCTGCTGGCCGTGCCCCACGTCGCGTTTGCCACCAGCGTGCTGCTGGTGTTTGCCGAGGGCGGCCTTTTTTACCGATTCTGCACGCTCTGCACGCCCCAGCTGGATCGTTACGGCGTGGGGCTTGGGATCGCGCTCGCCGTTAAGGAGAGCGCCTTCGTGCTGTGGGCCATCTGCGCGGTGCTGCCGGAGCAGCGACTGGCGCAGCAGAACGTGGTCTTGCAAACCCTCGGCTACGGGAGGCTGCAGCGCCTGGCCTGGCTGGTCATTCCGGCAATTGCCCCGGCGCTGGGCGCGGTGATGCTCGCGGTCCTGGCCTGGTCACTTTCGGCCGTCGATGTGGCGATCGTTCTCGGGCCGGGGAACCCGCCGACGCTGGCGGTGCTGGCCTGGCACTGGCTGAGCCAGGGCGATGAGGCCCAGCAGGTTAAGGGCACGCTGCTGTGTCTGCTTCTGCTGGCGCTTTTGGCGGCGCTGGCCGCGCTGGGCTACGGCCTGTGGAGAGCCTGGCGGCGCGCGGTGCCGAACCTGTCCGGCGTTCGACGGATATCGCACGCCCCGCTTCCCGAACGCGCGCTGGGCTGGCTGCTGCCCGCCTGCGGCATCCTGTGTACGGTCGTGCTGGTTGCGCTGGCGCGCGACGACGGTGCCGCCCTGGCGCTTGTCAGCACCAGCCTGTCCCTGGGCCTGCTGTCGAGTACGATCGCCCTGGCGGTTATTTTCCTCTGGCTTGAGTGGGGCCCCCGGCGCGGTGCGCTGTGGATCTGGCTGCCGCTGGCGCTTCCCGCCCTTCCGCTCGTTTCCGGCCAGTACGCGCTGGCGCTGCGGCTCGGCCTGGACGGGGAATACGCCGCCGTGCTGTGGAGCCACCTGCTGTGGGTGCTGCCGTGGATGCTGCTGATGCTGCAGCCCGCGTGGCGCAGGCTCGATCCCCGGCTGATCCTGACCGCCAGAACGCTGGGCTGGTCGCGCGGAAAAATCTTCTGCCTGCTAAAATGTCCCCTGCTGCTTCGCCCGGCGCTGCTGGCGTTTGCCACCGGGTTTTCGGTGAGCATGGCCCAGTACATGCCCACGCTGTGGCTCGGCGCGGGACGCTTCGCCACCTTGACCACCGAAGCCGTCGCGCTCAGCAGCGGCGGCAGCGTGCCGGTGCTCGCCAGCCGCGCGCTGGGGCTGTTGCTGTTAACCGGCGGCGCGTTCGGCGTGGCCGCGCTGCTGTCCCGCCTCGCCGGGCGCTATCGACAAGGATTACGCTGATGCTGAACGTTACCGACCTCACCATTGAACCGCTGTTTCGCGGGGTGAATTTTAGCGTGCCGCGCGGCGAGATCGTCACGCTGATGGGTCCCTCCGGCAGCGGAAAATCAACGCTGTTTTCGTGGATGGCGGGCGCGCTTTCCGCCGATTTTCAGGCGCAGGGCGAGCTGTGGCTCGACGATCGCCGCTGCGACGGGTTGCCCACGGAGCAGCGGGGAATCGGCGTTCTTTTTCAGGACGCGCTGCTGTTTGACCACTTCAGCGTTGGGCAAAACCTGCTGCTGGCGCTGCCCGCGCGCGCGGCCGGAAAGGCGCGCCGGGAGGCGGTACAGGCGGCGCTGGCGTCGGCCGGGCTGAATCACCATTATCACAGCGATCCCGCAACGCTCTCCGGCGGCGAGCGTGCCCGGGTGAGCCTGCTGCGCGCCCTGCTTGCCGAGCCGCGCGCGCTGCTGCTGGACGAGCCGTTCAGCCGCCTCGACAGCGCGCTGCGCGCCACCTTCCGCGCGTGGGTTTTCGACGCCGTTCGCGCGCGCAATATCCCGGCGGTGCTGGTCACGCATGATGAAAACGATATTCCGCCCGGCGGCCAGGTGATTGCGCTTTCTCGCTGGCAATAATGTGCTAACGCAATGTTTTCCGCGACGGGAAAGCCGACAATGACGCCCTCATTTTTCTGTGTCAGGATTTTCGATGAAACGTGTTTCTCAACTGACCGCGCTGGCCCTGCTCTGCGGCCTCGCCTCATTCTCTTCCCTGGCGGCCAACATGCCCCACTCCCTCACGCTTGAGCAGCTGCAACAGCAGCACGGCGCGGTGATTGATACCCGCCCCAGCGCGTTTTATAACGGCTGGCCGCAGGCGCTGAGCGCTCCTTCCGGGCATGAACCCGCCGCGCTGAACCTTTCAGCCTCGTGGCTCGGTGCGATGAGCGACGCGCAGATTGCCGCGTGGGCAAAAGACCATCAGCTTTCCGCCGACAGGCCGATTGCGCTTTACGGCAGCGAAAGCGATAACCAGGCCGTCCGGGCCCGGCTGGAAAAAGCGGGCTTTACGCAGATTTCCGCGTTGAGCGACGCCCTCCAGTCCGCCGAGCGCCTGCAGCGTTTGCCGCACTTCGAGCAGCTGGTTTATCCGCAGTGGATCCACCAGCTGCAGCAGGGTAAACCGGTGGTTGCCGCGCCGAAGGGCGACTGGAAGGTGATTGAAGCCGCCTGGGGCGCGCCGAAATTTTATCTGCTAAACCATATTCCCGGCGCGGACTACATCGACACCAACGACGTCGAGAGCGAGCCGCTGTGGAATAAGGTCTCCGACGACAGGCTGAAAGCGCTGCTGGCAAAGCACGGCATTCGCCACGACACCACGGTGATCCTCTACGGCCGCGACGTCTATGCGGCGGCGCGCGTGGCGCAGATTATGCTGTACGCGGGCGTTAAGGACGTGCGTATTCTGGATGGCGGCTGGAAGAGCTGGTCAGATTCCGGGCTGCCGGTCGAGCGCGGCATGCCGCCGAAGATGAAACCGGCCCCCGATTTTGGTGCCCCCATCCCCGGCCAGCCTCAGCTGATGGTCGATATGGAACAGGCGCGCGGCATGCTCAATCGCCAGGACGCGTCGCTGGTCAGCATTCGCTCGTGGCCGGAGTTTATCGGGGAAACCAGCGGCTATAGCTACATCAAGCCAAAAGGTGAAATTGCGGGCGCGCGCTGGGGACACGCGGGCAGCGATGCGACCCACATGGAAGATTTCCACAATCCGGACGGCACCATGCGCAGCGCGGACGACATCGCCGCGATGTGGAAAACGTGGAATATCCTGCCCGAGCAGCACGTCGCGTTCTACTGCGGTACGGGCTGGCGCGCGTCGGAAACCTTCATGTACGCGCGGGCGATGGGCTGGAAAAACGTCTCCGTCTACGACGGCGGCTGGTACGAATGGAGCGCCGACCCGAAAAATCCGACCGTCACCGGCGAGCGCGGGCCGGAGAGCGTGCGCTAGGGCCTGAGCGCCTTCAGCGTCACGTAGCCGCTCCAGATGCGCGTTGTGGTGGTCAGCCAGCACAGCGCGCCAAACGCCCACGCAAAGAGGGCGAAGTGCGCCGGAAACAGGCAGCACAGCACGAACAGCGCGATCGTCTCCGTCCCTTCCGTTAACCCGCCGATGTAGTAAAACGACTTATGCGCATAACCGGGGTTATCAATATCGTGCTTCGCGGCCAGCGCCGCAAACGCCAGGAAGCTGCTCCCGGTGCCGATAAACGCGAACAGCAGCCAGGCGGCCGCCAGCGCGTTCTCAGCGGGCGCGGCGAGGGCGAAGCCAAACGGCACCAGCGCGTAGAACAGAAAATCGAGCGCGATATCCAGAAATCCCCCGGCGTCGCTCAGCCCCCTGCGGCGTGCCAGCGCGCCGTCCAGGCCGTCCAGCAGGCGGTTTAAGACAATGGCGGCCAGCGCCGCCGGATACCATCCCTGCGCCAGAAACGGCAGCGCCAGCACGCCGATGGCAAACCCGGTCAGGGTGAGGCCGTCCGGTGAGATAAAAGGCGTATCCAGCACGGCGGCCAGGCGGCCGAGCGCGGGCTTGACGCGCGGGTGCAGGTGACGATCAAGCATGCGGCTTTCCTTTGGCGCTGTCGCACAGCCCCTGCGCGGGGATCTCCAGCGCGGCGTTAAAGCGGGCGGAGAGGTTCTGGAACGAAATCAGCGCCGTCATCTCGGTAATGGCGGCATCCGTAAAGTGGCGCTTGAGGGCGGCCTTTGTGGCCTCGTCCACGCGGGGCGGCGTGGCGGTGACCGCGTCGGCATAGGCCAGCGCCGCGCGCTCTTCCTCGCTGAACAGCGCGGAGGCGTGCCAGTCGCTCACGGCCTGCGCTTTATCCAGCGCGCCCGCACGCTCCGCCAGACGCAGGCTGTTGGCATCAATACAGAACGCGCAGTGGCAAAGCTGCGACACGCGGGTCATCAGCAGCGAGCGCAGCACCGGGCTAAGCCGCGCGCTGCGCCGCTCCAGAAAGCCGACGAACAGCGCCATCAGCCAGAACAACCGCGGCATGCGGCCCCACCAGCGGGTGGGATTGAGTACCGCGCCGAAATGCTTTTTCTGCATGGCGGCGATGGGCTTAAGGCTGGCGGGAATGTTGTTGATGGGGCTTACCCAGGCGGACGTCTCTTTCACCTGATTCTCCTGACGGCTGGACTCTTTGAAGGGGCACGATAATATGTCGGTTTTGATTATCAAGTATTGACACTCATGCTGAAAACACTCGAAGTTGTGGCGGCCATTATTGAAAAAGATGGCAATATTTTACTGGCCCAGCGCCCTGCCCACGCCGACCAGCCGGGAATGTGGGAGTTCGCGGGCGGAAAAGTGGAGGCCGGGGAGACCCAGCCGGAGGCGCTGATCCGCGAGCTGCGCGAAGAACTGGGCATCGAGGCCCGGCCCGCGGGTTACGTGGCGAGCCACCAGCGCGAGGTGTCGCAGCGGCTGATAAACCTCCACGCCTGGCACGTGCCGACCTTTTGCGGCGAGCCCACGGCGCATTACCACGCGCGGCTGGCGTGGTGTACGCCGGAGGAGGCGTTTGGCTACGAGCTGGCCCCCGCCGATATTCCCCTGCTTGAGGCGTTTATTCTTTTACGCGCCGCCAGACCAGCGGGTTCGTGCTGACGGTGCGCTCGTCGCGCTGGCACTGCAGCAGTACGCCATCGGCCTTCACCACCGCCCCTTCCGAATAGTTCTGATCCTGATAAATACAGCACCGGTTGCACGGCTGCGCGCGCTGCGCGCTGGAGCTAAACACCTCTGGCGGCACGTTGACCTCCACGTCCGGGCGAATGCGGTCGGCCTGCGCCCCTGCGGATAAAAGGGCCAGCAGCGCGGTAATTACATAACGATTCATAGACGTCTCTTCCTGTTGTCTTCTGATAATGACTATAACGGTAAAAAACGGCCCGACCTTTAATTTATCTCGCCATCGCTTTTGGTTATGACAGACGCCGCGTAATGAATTTCCCTTTCTGGCGGAATTTCCGCTTGCCTCGCGAAGCGGTGCGGGTGGTATAGTCAAAAAAACAACACAAAACATCTACGCATTATAAGAGGTTCTTATATCTATGGATCAGACACGCTCTCTGGAAGATTTTCTTAACCATGTTCAACGGCGCGACCCGCATCAAAGCGAGTTTGCGCAGGCCGTGCGCGAAGTAATGACCACCCTGTGGCCGTTTCTTGAAGAGAACCCGCGCTATCGCCAGATGTCGCTGCTCGAGCGCCTGGTCGAGCCGGAGCGCGTCATTCAGTTCCGCGTTACGTGGGTCGACGACCGCAATCAGGTGCAGGTCAACCGCGCGTGGCGCGTGCAGTTTAACTCGGCGATCGGCCCGTTTAAGGGCGGAATGCGCTTCCACCCTTCCGTGAACCTCTCGATTTTAAAATTCCTCGGCTTCGAGCAGACGTTTAAAAACGCGCTGACCACCCTGCCGATGGGCGGCGGCAAAGGCGGCAGCGATTTCGATCCGAAAGGCAAAAGCGAAGGGGAAGTGATGCGCTTCTGCCAGGCGCTGATGACCGAACTGTACCGCCACCTGGGGCCGGATACCGACGTGCCCGCGGGCGATATCGGCGTGGGCGGTCGCGAAGTCGGCTTTATGGCCGGGATGATGAAAAAGCTCTCCAACAACAGCGCCTGCGTCTTTACCGGCAAGGGGCTGTCGTTCGGCGGCAGCCTGATTCGCCCGGAAGCGACGGGCTATGGCCTGGTCTACTTCACCGAAGCGATGCTCAAGCGTCACGGCCTGAGCTTCGAAGGGATGCGCGTGGCGGTGTCCGGCTCCGGCAACGTGGCGCAGTACGCTATCGAAAAAGCGATGGAATTTGGCGCGCGCGTCATTACCGCCTCGGACTCCAGCGGCACGGTGGTGGACGAGGCCGGGTTTACGGCGGAGAAGCTGGCGCGCCTGTGCGAAATCAAAGCCAGCCGCGACGGCCGCGTGGCCGATTATGCCCGCGAGTTTGGCCTGACCTACCTGGAAGGTAAACAGCCGTGGGCGGTGCCGGTGGATAACGCCCTGCCGTGCGCCACGCAGAACGAACTGGACGCCGAGGCCGCGCGCACGCTCATCACCAACGGCGTGAAGGCGGTGGCGGAAGGCGCAAACATGCCGACCACCATTGAAGCCACCGACCTGTTCCTGGACGCGGGCGTGCTGTTCGCGCCGGGCAAGGCGGCGAACGCGGGCGGCGTGGCGACGTCCGGCCTGGAGATGGCGCAAAACGCCGCGCGCATGGGCTGGAAGGCGGAGAAAGTGGATGCGCGCCTGCACCACATCATGCTGGATATCCACCATTCATGCGTGGAGTACGGCGGCGAGGCGTCGCAGACCAACTACGTGCGCGGCGCGAACATTGCCGGGTTCGTGAAGGTGGCGGACGCGATGATTGGGCAGGGTGTGATTTAAGGTTTATATCGTGCGGCCGGGTGCCCTCACCCCGGCCCTCTCCCACGGGGAGAGGGAGAAAATCGGTCAGGCTGCACTCTTTTTCTTTTTAAACGGCTTCTTCGCGCCGCCGCCCGGCGCAACCATTCCTCGGAACCGCTTCACCGGCGTGCTGCGCGCCTGATCGATCAGTTGATATAGCGTGCCGACCAGCGGCTGCATAAAGTCCTGGTAGCGGCACTGCTTTTCGCTGATTTGCGTCAGCACCGACTCCCAGTGCGCCGTCATGTCCGGCCTTGCGGCCAGCTCCGGCAGGGAGTGGATCAGCGCCCTGCCCGGCTCGGTAGAGTGAATATAGCGCCCCTTTTTCTCCAGGAACCCGCGCTTGAAGAGCAGCTCGATGATCCCCGCGCGCGTCGCTTCCGTGCCTAAACCGTCCGTCGCGCGCAGGATCTTTTTCAGATCTTTATCCTGCACGAAGCGGGCGATCCCGGTCATCGCTGACAGCAGCGTGGCGTCGGTAAAGTGGCGCGGCGGCTGGGTTTGACGCTCAACCACTTCGCCCTTCTCGCACAGCAGCTCGTCGTCTTTTGCCACCACCGGCAGCGGCGTGCCGTCGTTTTCCTCGTCGCGCTCCTTGTTGCCGAGCAGCGTGCGCCAGCCCGCCTCCGCGAGGAAGCGCGCCTTGGCAACGAACTTCCCTTTAGTAATCTCCAGCTCGATGGTGCACTTGCGGAACACCGCGTCCGCGCAGAACTGCATCAGGTACTGGCGGGCGACCAGGCCATAAACCTTCGATTCGTTCTCGGTCAGGTTAACGCTGCTGGTCCTCGCCGTCGGGATGATAGCGTGGTGAGCATCCACCTTTTTGTCATCCCAGCAGCGGTTGTGGGTGTCCGGATTAACGGCAGGCGGCGGCAGCAGGTCCGGCGCGTGCACGCCGATGGCGTTCATCACCGAGTGGCGTCCGGCAAAGTGTTCTTCCGGAAGGTAGCGGCTGTCCGAACGCGGATAGGTGATCAGCTTGTGGGTTTCGTAAAGCTTCTGGCAGATATCCAGCACGTTCTGCGCGCTCATGCCGAACTTTTTGGCCGCCTCAATCTGCAGGGCGGACAGTGAAAACGGCAGCGGCGCGGGTTCAGATTCCCGTTTATCGTTATAGCTGGTGACGATGGCGGGCTGGCCGGTGATGCGGTTGACCACGTGATCCGCCAGCGGGCGGTGCAGCAGGCGCCCCTCTTCATCCTGATACGATTCGCAGGCGTCGCTCGGCTGCCAGACGGCGGTGAAGCGCTCCTCTTTCGGGGTGACGATGTGCGCCTTCACTTCGAAGAAGTCTTTAGCGACGAAGTTCTCAATCTCCTCGTCGCGGCGCACGACCAGCCCAAGCACCGGGGTCTGCACGCGCCCGACGGAGAGCACGCCCTGATAGCCCGCGTTACGTCCGAGAATGGTGTAGGCGCGGGTCATGTTGATTCCGTAGAGCCAGTCGGCGCGGGCGCGGGCCAGCGCCGAAACGCACAGCGGGATAAATTCGCTGTTGGCGCGCAGGCGCGAGATGGCGCGCTCGACCGCCTGCGGGTTGAGGTCGTTGATCAGGCAGCGCTGCACCTGCTGGCGCTTTTCCGGCGCCAGCTCAAGGTAATCCAGCACTTCGTCCACCAGCAGCTGCCCTTCCCTGTCCGGGTCACCCGCGTGGATAACTTCAGACGCTTCGTGCAGGAAGCGCTTAATCACGTTGAGCTGCTTGGTGACGGAGGGACGCGGCTGAAGGCGCCATTTTTCCGGCACGATGGGCAGATCGTTGAGGTTCCAGCGCGCGTAGCGGCTGTCGTAGACGTCCGGCTGCGCCTGCTCGAGCAGGTGACCAATACACCAGGTGACCACCTGCCCGTTACCACATTCGATAAAGCCATCGCCTTTACGGTGCGGCTTAGGCAGCACGTCGGCAATGGCGCGGGCCAGGCTCGGCTTTTCGGCAATAAACAACCGCATCGACTTAGCGGATCTCAATCATCGGACGGCCGCCGCGGGCGGTAACCAGCTCGCCGATGGCGGTCAGGGTGATGCCGAACTCCGCGGCCGTTGCCTGTACCTCGGCTTCAGATTCCGGCGTGACCGCCAGCAGCAGGCCGCCGGAGGTTTGCGGATCGCACAGCAGATCGCGCCACTCGCCCGGCATGTCGCCCATCAGGTGACCGTAGCTGGCAAAGTTGCGCTGCGTTCCGCCCGGCACCGCGCCCTGCGCGATGTACGCTTCCACGCCCGGCAGCTTCGGCACGTCCTGATACCAGACCTGCGCCTGTACGCCCGCGCCCTGGCACACTTCGCTCAGGTGGCCGAGCAGGCCGAATCCGGTCACGTCGGTCATCGCCTTCACGCCGTCGATATTGGCGAACGCCGCGCCCGCGAGATTCATCTGGCACATCACCTCCGTCGCCAGCCCAACGTGCTCCGGCTTCAGCAGGGATTTTTTCTCGGCGGTGGTCAGCACGCCAATGCCCAGCGGCTTGGTGAGGAACAGCTTGCAGCCCGCCTGCGCGGTGCTGTTGCGCTTCACGCGCTCGGTCGGCACTACGCCGGTGACCGCCAGGCCAAAGATCGGCTCCGGCGCATCGATAGAGTGGCCGCCCGCCAGCGCAATGCCCGCCTGTTGGCAGGCAAAGCGCCCGCCCTCAATCACGTCGCGGGCAATTTCCGGCGGAATAGTATTGATTGGCCAGCCCAGGATCGCGATCGCCATGATCGGCTTGCCGCCCATCGCGAAGATATCGCTGATGGCGTTGGTGGCCGCGATGCGCCCGAAATCGAACGGGTTATCGACAATCGGCATAAAGAAATCGGTGGTGCTGATAATGCTGGTGCCGTTACCCAGGTCATACACCGCGGCGTCGTCGCGCGTTTCGTTACCGACAAGCAGGTTCGGGTCGACAAACTTCGCCTGCTCGCTGTGCAGGATGGTTTCCAGCACCTTCGGGGAAATTTTACAACCGCAACCGGCTCCGTGGCTGTATTGCGTTAAACGAATGGTTTGCTCGCTCATGGACATCTCCTGTCATTGCAATCGCGCTATGGTAGCGCTCATTCCCTAAAGAGGTAAGTATGACTGTCTGAATTCTGCGGCAGATGCTCAGAATCCAGACAGTTTAGCGCGGGTTATCAGAAGCGGCTGACGAAAGGTGAGGTATCCGGCACGCTAATGGTGCTGGAGGCTTTAAGCTGCGGGGTGCCAAGATAGAGGAAACCGACGATTTTATCGTGCTCACCGCAGGATAAACCCTCCCGCACGGCCTGGCTTTCGGTGAGCGGGCCGGTGCGCCAGATGCCGTTGAAGCCCTGCGCGAGGGCCGCCATCTGCATTGCCATCACCGCGCACCCGGCGGACATCTCCTGTTCCCAGACCGGAACTTTGTGCCCAGCCTGGCATTTCGCTACCGCGACGATGATCATCGGCGCGCGAAACGGGCCGCTGCGCGCTTTCTCGATGCCCTTCTCATCCTGCCCGGCTGCCACCGCGCCTTTTTCCAGCAGGGCGCTGAAGCGCTCGCGGCCTTCACCTTCAACAATGAAGAAGTGCCACGGCTGAAGCGTGCCGTGGTCCGGCGCGCGCAGGCCCGCGCGCAGAATGTTCTCCAGCTGTTCGCCCGCCGGGGCAGGCTCAGCGAGACGTGAAGCGCTTCGGCGGTTAACAAGCAGTTCGAGTGCGTCCATTGGTTAACTCCTGTCTTGAAATTTATTCACAAAATTAACACGAGAGCAGAATTTGTTACAGCGCAGCAGGCGATTCCTGCTGACAAGTGGCGGTTGGGTCATTACGATAGCCTCACAAACCCGTCCCATGGCGGCGGACACGGTCACTTTCTGGTTAGGGAGAATACATGCGAACCCTTTGGCGAATCTTTGCCGGTTTCTTTAAATGGACATGGCGACTGCTCAACTTCGCCCGCAATCTGGTGATGAATATCTTTTTCATCGCGCTGCTGCTGGTCTGCGTTGGGGTGTGGATGCACATCAGCAGCGCGACCCAGTCGAAAAACTCAACGCGCGGCGCGCTGCTGCTGGATATCACGGGCGTTATCGTTGATAAGCCGTCTGCCAGCAATCGTCTCGGCGTCATTGGCCGCCAGCTGTTTGGCGCAACCTCCGATCGCCTGCAGGAAAACTCCCTGTTTGACATCGTCGATACCATTCGCCAGGCGAAAGACGATCGCAACATTACCGGGATCGTGCTGGATCTGAAGGACTTCGCCGGTGGCGATCAGCCGTCCATGCAGTACGTTGGCAAAGCGCTGCGCGAGTTCCGCGACAGCGGCAAGCCGGTGATTGCCGTGGGCGACAGCTACAGCCAGGGGCAATACTATCTGGCGAGCTTTGCCAATAAGATCTGGCTCTCTCCGCAGGGCACCGTCGATCTGCACGGCTTTGCGACCAACGGCCTGTACTACAAATCCCTGCTCGACAAGCTGAAGGTCACGACCCACGTCTTCCGCGTAGGCACCTACAAATCCGCCGTTGAGCCGTTCATCCGTGACGATATGTCCCCGGCCGCGCGCGAGGCGGACAGCCGCTGGATCGGCGAGCTGTGGCAAAACTACCTGAACACCGTTGCGGCTAACCGCCAGATCACCGCCGAGCAAGCCTTCCCCGGCGCGCGCGCCGTGCTGGACGGCCTGCGTAAGGTCGATGGTGACACTGCGAAGTATGCCCTCGACAGCAAGCTGGTAGACGCGCTGGGCACCAGCGCGGATATCGAAAAATCGCTGAGCAAGCAGTTTGGCTGGAGCAAAGAGGACAAGAACTACAGCGCGGTCAGCATGTATGACTACGCGGTGAAAAAACCTGCCGACAGCGGTGACAGCATCGCCGTGGTCTTTGCCAACGGCGCGATCATGGACGGTGAGGAAACGCCGGGGAACGTGGGCGGAGATACCACCGCATCGCAAATCCGCGACGCGCGCCTCGATCCGAAGGTGAAAGCCATCGTTCTGCGCGTAAACAGCCCAGGCGGTAGCGTCAGCGCCTCTGAGGTGATCCGCGCCGAGCTGGCGGCCGCACGCGCCGCAGGCAAGCCGGTAGTGGTATCGATGGGCGGCATGGCGGCCTCGGGCGGCTACTGGATCTCTACGCCGGCGAACTACATCGTGGCAAGCCCAAGCACGCTGACCGGCTCGATTGGCATCTTCGGCGTGATCAACACCGTGGAAAACAGCCTGGATTACCTCGGCGTGCATACCGACGGCGTGGCGACCTCCCCGCTGGCGGACGTCTCGGTGACGAAGTCTCTGCCGCCGGAAGTGTCGGAGATGATGCAGCTCAGCATTGAAAACGGCTATAAGCGCTTCATCACTCTGGTGGCGGACTCCCGTAAGAAAACGCCTGAGCAAATCGATCAGATTGCGCAGGGCCACGTCTGGACAGGCCAGGATGCGAAAAGCAACGGCCTGGTGGACAGCCTCGGCGACTTCGACGACGCGGTGAAGAAAGCGGCCGAGCTGGCGAAGCTGAAGCAGTGGCACGTCGATTACTATCAGGACGAGCCGAGCTTCTTCGATATGGTGATGGACAGCATGTCCGGCTCCGTTCGCGCGGCGCTGCCGGAGGCCCTGCAGGCTTACCTGCCGGCCCCGGTTGCCACCGCGGCAAAAGCCATGAAGGCTGAGGGCGATAAGCTTGCCGCCTTCAACGATCCGCAGAGTCGTTACGCATTTTGCCTGACCTGCGCTAACGTGCGTTAACCCCGTCCCCTCTTCCCGCGAAGAGGGGATTTTTTCTTTGAAGCACAAGAACACACTATCATGCAGAAGAAATCAATCTACGTGGCGTATACCGGCGGTACTATCGGTATGCAGCGTTCGGAAAATGGTTATATCCCCGTCTCGGGTCACCTCCAGCGCCAGCTGGCGCTGATGCCGGAGTTTCACCGCCCGGAAATGCCGGATTTTACCATCCATGAGTATGAGCCGCTGATGGACTCCTCCGATATGACGCCGGAAGACTGGCAGCATATCGCGGATGACATCAAGGCGAATTACGACCGCTACGACGGCTTCGTTATCCTCCACGGCACCGACACCATGGCGTTTACCGCCTCGGCGCTGTCGTTCATGCTGGAAAACCTCAGCAAGCCCGTGATCGTGACCGGATCGCAGATCCCGCTCGCCGAGCTGCGCTCCGACGGGCAGATTAACCTGCTGAACTCCCTGTACGTGGCGGCCAATTATCCGATCAACGAAGTGTCGCTGTTCTTCAACAACCGCCTGTACCGCGGCAACCGCACCACCAAAGCGCACGCCGACGGATTCGACGCGTTTGCCTCGCCGAACCTGCCGCCGCTGCTGGAGGCGGGTATCCACATTCGCCGCCTCGGCACGCCTCCTGCGCCGCACACCGCGGGCGAGCTGATCGTTCACCCGATCACGCCGCAGCCGATTGGCGTGGTCACGATTTACCCCGGCATTTCCGCCGACGTGGTGCGCAACTTCCTGCGCCAGCCGGTGAAAGCGCTGATCCTGCGCTCCTACGGCGTGGGCAACGCGCCGCAGAACGGCGAGTTCCTGAAGGAGCTTCAGGAAGCGGGCAAGCGTGGAATTGTGGTGGTCAATTTGACCCAGTGCATGTCCGGCAAGGTCAACATGGGCGGCTACGCGACCGGTAACGCGCTGGCGCACGCGGGCGTGATCGGCGGTTTTGATATGACCGTTGAAGCGACGCTGACTAAACTTCACTATTTACTGAGTCAGGATCTGGACGTTCAGTCCATCCGCAACGCCATGATGCAAAACCTGCGCGGCGAACTGACCCCGGACGAATAAGGAGGCTCCATGAAGCAACGCGCCCTGTTACTGGTCGATTTGCAAAATGATTTCTGCGCGGGCGGCGCGCTGGCCGTTGCGGAAGGCGATAGCACCGTTGACGTCGCGAATACGCTTATCGACTGGTGCAAAACCCGCGGCGAGGCGGTGGTCGCAAGCCAGGACTGGCACCCCGCCAACCACGGCAGCTTTGCCAGCCAGCACGGCGTAGAGCCCTATACCCAGGGAGAGCTGGACGGGCTGGCGCAAACCTTCTGGCCCGATCACTGCGTGCAGCAGACGGAAGGCGCGGAGCTGCATCCGCTCCTGAATCAGAAAGCCATCGACGCGATCTTCCATAAGGGGGAAAACCCGGCTATCGACAGTTATAGCGCGTTTTTTGATAACGGGCACCGGCAGAAAACGGCGCTGGACGCGTGGTTGCGCCACCACGAAATCACCGAGCTTATCGTGATGGGCCTGGCGACGGACTACTGCGTGAAGTTCACCGTGCTGGACGCATTGCAGCTTGGCTACACCGTCAGCGTGATCACCGACGGCTGCCGCGGGGTTAACATTAAGCCGCAGGACAGCGCGCAGGCGTTTATGGATATGGCCGCAGAAGGCGCGACGCTTTACACGCTGGCCGACTGGCTGGAGACGCAGGCGTAGTCTTTTAAGCCGGGTGGCGCTGACGCTTACCCGGCCTACAAAATCGAATCGCAGGCCGGGTAAGGCGCAGCCACCGCCCGGCAATTCCCCCCTAATCCCCATAAAGTGAACTCCCTCGCATCTCAAGCGAAGCGGCGATGCTATTCTTTTCAGGCTGTTTTTTCGCCACGCCTTTTCTGTGGCGTGGTTATTTTGTTTAGTCAAAGAGGAACACTTATGAAACGTTTGCCCTTGCTGGCAGCTTTACCCTTACTGTGCGCGTCGGTTGCGTCTGCCAGTTCTCTGATGTCCGTCGGCTACTTCAACGGCGGCGGCGATGTTACCGCTGGACCGGGCGGCGACATCAACACGCTCGACGTGCGCCAAATTACCCACCTCAACTACTCGTTTGGCCTCGTTTATAACGACGAGAAAGACGAAACCAACGCCGCGCTGAAAGATCCGGCGAAGCTGCACCAAATCTGGCTGTCGCCGAAAGTGGCGTCTGACCTGGCGCTAATACCCGTTCTGCGTAAACAAAACCCCAATCTGAAGGTGCTGCTTTCCGTGGGCGGCTGGGGAGCGCGCGGTTTCTCCGGGGCGGCGGCGACGAAAGAGACGCGCGCGGTGTTTATCCGCTCCGCGCAGGAGATTGTCGAAAAATACGGCCTGGACGGGATCGATCTGGACTGGGAGTTCCCGGTTAACGGCGCGTGGGGGCTAGTCGCCAGCACGCCGGCCGACCGGGATAACTTTACCGCCCTGCTGAAAGAGATGCGCGACGCCTTTGGCCACAAAAAGCTGGTTACAATCGCGGTCGGCGCGAATGCGGAAAGTCCGAAAAGCTGGGTCGACGTGAAGGCCCTCGCCCCGCTTCTCGACTACATCAACCTGATGACCTACGACATGGCGTACGGCACGCAGTACTTCAACGCCAATCTGTACGACTCCAGCGCGTGGCCGACGGTGGCTGCCGCGGATAAATACAGCGTTGATTTTGTGGTCAATAACTATCTGGCCGCCGGACTGAAGCCGCAGCAGATGAACCTCGGCATAGGCTTCTATGGCCGCGTGCCGAAGCGCTCCGTGGAGCCGGGCATCGACTGGAGCAAGCCGGACGCGCAAAAAAATCCGGTCACGCAGCCCTACTTTGGCCCACAGGAAATTACGCTGTTCAAGTCGCTCGGCTATGACCTGACCAAAGACACCTACGTGAAGTACAACGATATCGTGAAAAAGCTGCTGAACGATCCGCAGAAGCGCTTTACCGAGCACTGGGACGAGCAGGCGAAGGTGCCGTGGCTGTCGGTGAAATCCGCCGAAGGCAAAGCACTGTTTGCGATCTCGTATGAAAACCCGCGCTCGGTGGCGCTCAAAGCAGACTATATCAAGCAGAAAGGCCTGGCGGGCGCGATGTTCTGGGAATACGGCGCAGACGACAATAATCAGCTCGCGAAGCAGCTGGCGGAGTCGTTAGGGATCAAGCACTAACGCGTATTGTGCCGGGTGGCGCTACGCTTACCCGGCCTACACGGGGAGCATTATTTGAACGTCGCGATCGGCTTTGGCGCGATGCCAAAATCCTCTTTGAGCTCGCGCTTGCTCTTCATCACCATCTGCCCCTGAGTGTCGATCGTCATGTGCTGCGCGTCGGTATTGTGACGCGCCTGCCAGAGCATCACCAGCTGCAGGCTGTTCTCTTTTTGTTCTGACGTCAGGGCCACGCCATCCGGCCATTTTCCTAGCTCAACCGCCGTCACCAGACGCTCATAAACCTCGGGCGTCATGGCGCTAATCATGGCATCAATATTCATGATCTCTCCCTTTCCAAGGAATAATTTGCTGAATCGATTTTTCAGCCTTTGGTTTGGTCGCCATTTTCTTCATCGGTGAAGCTCATTGAGGCGGAGTTGACGCAGAAGCGCTCGCCCGTCGGCTGTGGGCCGTCCGGGAAAACGTGGCCGAGATGCGCGTCACAGTTTCCGCAGCGAATTTCGGTGCGCACCATACCGTGCGACGAGTCGGTCAGATAGCGGATCGCGTCATCGCTAACCGGCTCATAAAAGCTCGGCCAGCCGCAGCCAGAATCGTACTTAGTTTGCGAGCTAAACAGCGGCGCATCGCACACCAGGCAGTGATAGACGCCGTCACGCTTGTTGTGCAGCAAACGCCCGGTAAACGGCGGCTCAGTCCCGTGGTTTTGCGTCACGTAAAACTGCATTTCTGTTAGGTTTTTTTTCAAATCATCGGGATTACGTTGGTTCGACATATGCTTACATCTCGCTGTAGAAACAGACATCTTTTAACCCTGATTCTAACAAAACATTAACACCAGCGCGTGCACTTTTGTTCTAAACTTATGTGTCGCGAAAAGGCGGTCAGGCAATTGTGATCTTTTTCACGTTTTTATCCTGTGAGGCCTTTAAAATCCCGCCCGCAGCCCCCATGTGGTTGCTAGCTCAAAGGGAAAGTGAGGCGAGTCAGTCGCACAAACGTTAGTCACAGGATTGATTTGTCGCAATGATTGACACGATTCCGCTTGACGCTGCGTAAGGTTTTTGTAATTTTACAGGCAACCTTTTATTCACTAACAAATAGCTGGTGGAATATATGACTATCAAAGTAGGTATCAACGGTTTTGGCCGTATCGGCCGTATTGTTTTCCGTGCTGCTCAGAAACGTTCTGACATCGAAATCGTTGGTATCAACGATCTCCTGGACGCTGAATACATGGCGTACATGCTGAAGTACGACTCAACTCACGGTCGTTTCGACGGCACCGTTGAAGTGAAAGACGGCCACCTGGTTGTTAACGGTAAAACCATCCGCGTTACTGCTGAGAAAGACCCAGCTAACCTGAAATGGAACGAAATCGGTGTTGACGTTGTTGCTGAAGCAACCGGTATCTTCCTGACCGACGAAACCGCGCGTAAACACATCACCGCTGGCGCGAAAAAAGTTGTTCTGACGGGTCCTTCCAAAGACAACACCCCAATGTTCGTTCGTGGTGCTAACTTCGAAAAATATGCTGGCCAGGACATCGTTTCCAACGCATCCTGCACCACCAACTGCCTGGCACCACTGGCTAAAGTTATCAACGACAACTTCGGTATCGTTGAAGGCCTGATGACCACCGTTCACGCAACTACCGCTACTCAGAAAACCGTTGATGGCCCGTCTCACAAAGACTGGCGCGGCGGCCGTGGCGCAGCTCAGAACATCATCCCATCTTCTACCGGAGCTGCTAAAGCTGTAGGCGTTGTACTGCCAGAGCTGAACGGTAAACTGACTGGTATGGCGTTCCGCGTTCCAACTCCAAACGTTTCCGTAGTTGACCTGACCGTTCGTCTGGAAAAAGCTGCTTCTTATGAAGAAATTAAGAAAGCAATCAAAGCTGCTTCCGAAGGCGCAATGAAAGGCGTTCTGGGCTACACCGAAGACGACGTTGTGTCTACCGACTTCAACGGCGAAGTGTGCACTTCCGTGTTCGATGCTAAAGCTGGTATCGCACTGAACGACAACTTCGTTAAACTGGTTTCCTGGTACGACAACGAAACCGGCTACTCTAACAAAGTACTGGACCTGATCGCTCACATCTCCAAATAAGTTGAGATGAGAATCTGATCCAAAAAGGCGACTTCGGTCGCCTTTTTTATTGCTTAAAGACAGAGGATTGCTGAATGAATAATAAAATTTTTGCACTTCCGGTAGTCGAACAACTTACCCCTGTGCTCTCCCGCCGCCAGATTGACGGCGCTGACGTTATCGTCGTTGACCACCCTCGCGTGAAGGCTTCCGTGGCGCTGAACGGCGCTCACCTGCTCTCCTGGAAACCGGAAGGCGAAGAAGAGGCGCTGTGGCTCAGCAGCGCAACGTCCTTCAAAAAAGGTGCAGCCATTCGCGGCGGCGTGCCGATCTGCTGGCCGTGGTTTGGCCCTTCAGCGCAGCAGGGATTACCGTCGCACGGTTTTGCCCGCAACCAGCAGTGGACGCTGAAAGCGCATAACGACGATGAGAACGGCGCGGTCTTGACCTTCGAGCTTCAGGCCAATGAGGAAACGCGCGCGCTCTGGCCGCACGACTTCACGCTCTATGCCCGCTTCAAGCTGGGTAAAACCTGTGAAATCGAGCTGGAAGCGCACGGCGAGTTTGAAACCACCGCAGCCCTGCACACCTATTTCAACGTGGGCGATATCGGCGCGGTGAAGGTGAGCGGCCTCGGCGATAGCTTTATCGACAAAGTGGATAACGCCAAAGAAGGCAAGCTGAGCGACGGCGTGCAGACCTTCCCTGATCGCACCGACCGCGTCTACTTCCATCCGGAAGCGTGCAGCGTAATTCATGACGGCAAGCTGAACCGCAGCATCGAGGTTGTTCACCATCACCATAGCGATGTGGTTGGCTGGAACCCGGGCCCGGCGCTGTCCGTCAGCATGGCCGACGTGCCGGATGATGGATACAAAACCTTTGTCTGTGTGGAAACCGCCTGCGTGAGCAGCCCGCAGAAAGCGAGCGAAGAAAAACCGTCTCGTTTAGGGCAGACGATTAAGCTGGTTAAGCGTTAAGCGCATGCGCTGACATAAAGCAAACGGGGCGCGAGCGCCCCGTTTTGATGCAAATACTGCACTGTTCTACTGCATCATCAGAACTTGTAGGTCACACCCACAGAGAAGATGCCGGACCAGGACTTGTCGACCATCGGGCTATCTTTCACTTCATCGCTCAGGCGCACGTAGCGGCCAGTGCCGTACACGCTCCAGTCGGTCAGGAAGTTATAGCTGGCGGTCAGTTCCAGGTACGGATCCCAGCCGTCATCGGCGCTGTAGCTGTTCAGACCGCTGCGGCGAGACTCATTTTTTGACACGCCATAGTAGTAATCGTTGTAGTTCTCACTGCTGTACTGCACGCCGATACCCGGAGTCAGCGTCAGCGCGCCGTTGGTGTAACGATAGAGCCAGGCCAGATCCCAGATAAAGCCGTTGCTGTTGTCCAGCGTATCGCCCGCCAGCGCGGTGCGCAGGAAGCCATACTCCGTGTTGTGCACGTAAGAAAGGCCCGCCATCAGCGAACTTCTGCGTTTGTCGAGCTGGCGCAGGGAGTTGCTGTCGCTGTCGCCCGGCTTAAAGTGCGTCGGGTCGTAGTACGCCATAATGGAGAGCTTGTCAGCCTTGTCGTTCCACAGATAGTAGCCGCCGCCCAGACCGTGGAACCAGAAGTTATCACTGTCATAGGTGACAACCGGAACCGGATAGACGTCGCGATCGTACTGTTTGTACGGGCTGTTGATTACGCCAACCCCCGCACCTACTGTCCACTGACTCTCCGCGTGTGCGGTGGTTACTGCGGTGGCGGCGAGAACGCCCAATGCCAGAAGTTTGAGTTTGGTCACAATCCATTCTTTCCTGTAGTCAAATAATCAGCGGGTGAAGTGTAACCGCCAATCGTGAACATCCCAAAACTTTTTGCCCGCTAATGCATTTGATAAATCCGATATTTTTTACTTTTCAGATGACAGCCCGTTTTCATATATGTGACTGATAAATGAAAAACGCGCGTAAGCCTTATAACGACAGCGGAATTTTTAGGATGAGTTATTGATATGTCATTGAAATTAGATTTTCCCCGCATGCAAGTTTTGCAAATGCCATCTACGCTTTAATTTGAGAAGAGATTTTGCTGAACGCCCTGCGGTTCTTAGCGTCCGACCTGGCACACAGGTTGCTGCTCTGGCAGTGAGGTGCGAGACATTCTCTTCCGGGAGCCTCCACTACTCATACGAACGGCTCTTATCCTGTGCTAAAAAACGAAAGGACGGCATGCCATGAATATATTCGATCACTATCGCCAGCGCTACGAAGCTGCCAAGGACGAAGAGTTCACACTGCAGGAGTTTCTTACCATTTGTCGGCAAGATCGCAGTGCCTATGCCAATGCGGCAGAACGGCTATTAATGGCTATCGGTGAGCCAAACATGGTCGATACTGCCCTTGAGCCGCGGCTTTCCCGTCTCTTTTCGAATCGGGTGGTTGCCCGATACCCCGCGTTTGAAGAGTTCTACGGCATGGAAGATGCCATTGAGCAGATTGTCTCCTACCTGAAGCATGCCGCTCAGGGTCTGGAAGAGAAGAAACAGATCCTCTATTTACTCGGTCCGGTGGGCGGCGGTAAGTCGTCCCTCGCGGAACGGCTGAAAGCGCTGATGCAGCGCGTGCCGATTTACGTGCTGAGCGCCAACGGCGAGCGCAGCCCGGTGAACGACCATCCGCTGTGCCTGTTTAATCCGCAGGAAGATGCGCAAATTCTGGATAAAGAGTTTGGCATCCCGCACCGCTACCTTGGCACCATCATGTCGCCGTGGGCGGCAAAACGCCTGCACGAGTTTGGCGGCGATATCACCAAGTTCCGCGTGGTCAAAGTGTGGCCGTCGATTCTGGAGCAGATTGCCATCGCCAAAACCGAACCTGGCGATGAGAACAACCAGGATATTTCGGCGCTGGTCGGCAAGGTCGATATCCGCAAGCTGGAACATCACGCGCAAAACGATCCGGACGCCTATGGCTACTCCGGCGCGCTGTGCCGGGCCAACCAGGGGATCATGGAATTTGTCGAGATGTTTAAAGCGCCGATCAAGGTGCTGCATCCGCTGCTGACCGCGACCCAGGAAGGCAACTACAACGGGACGGAAGGTATCTCTGCCCTGCCGTTTAACGGGATTATCCTCGCCCACTCGAACGAATCCGAATGGGTCACGTTCCGCAATAACAAAAACAACGAGGCGTTCCTCGACCGCGTATACATCGTCAAGGTGCCTTACTGCCTGCGGATCTCCGAAGAGATCAAAATTTACGAAAAGCTGCTTAACCACAGCGAGCTGGTGCACGCGCCTTGCGCCCCCGGCACGCTGGAAACGCTGTCCCGCTTCTCAATCCTGTCACGTCTGAAAGAGCCGGAAAACTCCAGCATCTATTCAAAAATGCGCGTGTACGACGGCGAGAGCCTGAAAGATACCGATCCGAAAGCGAAGTCTTACCAGGAGTACCGCGACTACGCGGGCGTGGATGAAGGGATGAACGGCCTGTCCACCCGCTTCGCGTTTAAGATCCTCTCCCGCGTGTTTAACTTTGACCATGCGGAAGTAGCGGCTAACCCGGTGCATCTGTTCTACGTTCTGGAGCAGCAGATTGAGCGCGAGCAGTTCCCGCAGGAGCTGGCCGAGCGCTACCTTGAGTTCCTCAAAGGCTACCTGATCCCGAAATACGCCGAGTTCATCGGCAAAGAGATCCAGACCGCCTATCTGGAATCTTACTCCGAGTACGGGCAGAACATTTTCGACCGCTACGTCACCTACGCCGACTTCTGGATCCAGGATCAGGAATATCGCGATCCGGACACCGGCCAGCTGTTTGACCGCGAGTCGCTGAATGCCGAACTGGAGAAAATCGAGAAGCCTGCCGGGATCAGCAACCCGAAAGACTTCCGTAACGAAATCGTCAACTTCGTGCTGCGCGCCAGGGCGCACAACAACGGACGCAATCCGAACTGGACCAGCTACGAAAAACTGCGCACGGTTATCGAGAAGAAAATGTTCTCCAATACCGAGGAGCTGCTGCCGGTCATTTCGTTTAACGCCAAAACCTCAACCGACGAGCAGAAAAAACACGACGACTTTGTCGACCGCATGATGGAGAAAGGCTATACCCGCAAGCAGGTTCGCCTGCTCTGCGAGTGGTACCTGCGCGTGCGTAAATCGTCTTAAAACAAGTGCCCGGTGGCGCTCGCGCTTACCGGGCCAACAAAATGTCCGGCACTTACGGACGCTGCAAGTTGGCAAATGCAGTACGGGGGAACTATGACCTGGTTTATTGATCGGCGTCTTAACGGCAAAAACAAGAGCACGGTGAACCGCCAGCGCTTCCTGCGCCGTTACAAATCGCAAATTAAACAGTCGATCTCCGAGGCCATCAACAAACGCTCGGTGACCGACGTCGACAGCGGCGAATCCGTCTCCATCCCTACCGATGACATCAGCGAACCGATGTTTCATCAGGGGCGTGGCGGCCTGCGCCATCGCGTACACCCAGGTAACGATCACTTTGTTCAGAACGACCGCATCGAGCGTCCGCAGGGCGGCGGCGGCGGATCGGGAAGCGGCCAGGGCCAGGCCAGCCAGGACGGCGAAGGTCAGGACGAATTTGTGTTTCAGATTTCGAAAGATGAATATCTCGACCTGCTGTTTGAGGATCTGGCGCTGCCGAATCTGAAAAAGAATCAGCACCGCCAATTGAATGAGTACAAAACACACCGCGCTGGGTACACCGCCAACGGCGTGCCCGCCAATATCAGCGTCGTGCGTTCGTTGCAAAATTCGCTGGCGCGGCGCACCGCAATGACCGCCGGCAAGCGGCGTGAGCTGCACGCGCTGGAGACCAGCCTGAAGGTGGTCGAAAACACCGAACCGGCGCAGCTGCTGGAAGAGGAGCGCCTGCGTAAGGAGATTGCGGAACTGCGTGCAAAAATCGACCGCGTGCCGTTTATTGATACCTTCGACCTGCGCTACAAGAACTACGAAAAACGCCCGGAACCGTCCAGCCAGGCCGTGATGTTCTGCCTGATGGACGTATCGGGCTCGATGGATCAGGCCACCAAAGATATGGCGAAGCGTTTCTATATCCTGCTCTATCTGTTCCTGAGCAGAACGTATAAGAACGTGGAGGTGGTCTATATCCGCCACCACACCCAGGCGAAAGAGGTCGATGAGCATGAGTTCTTCTATTCGCAGGAAACCGGGGGGACCATCGTCTCCAGCGCGCTGAAGCTGATGGACGAGGTGGTAAAAGAGCGCTACGACCCGGCGCAGTGGAACATCTACGCCGCGCAGGCCTCCGATGGCGATAACTGGGCGGACGACTCGCCGCTGTGTCACGACATCCTGGCGAAGAAAATTTTGCCGGTGGTGCGTTACTACAGCTACATCGAAATTACCCGCCGCGCCCACCAGACGCTGTGGCGCGAGTATGAGCACCTGCAGTCGATGTTCGATAACTTTGCGATGCAGCACATCCGCGATCAGGATGATATCTATCCGGTGTTCCGGGAGCTGTTCCACAAGCAGTCCGCCACCAGCGGCGCATAATGCAACAGCCAGCGATCGCGCTGGCTGTTTTTACTCTATCCCTCCGACAACACCCTCTGTGATACTGTAGACAGTTGCGTATTGGCGTTTAACAGGGAATTCACGATGTCTGAAGAAACCATGGGAAAAACCACCCACCAGCAGCTTATTTCGTTACTCACCGCGCAGGGCGCGCGCTTTCGCGTGGTCGAGCATGAGCCCGTAGGTAAATGCGAAGCGGTGAGCGAAATTCGCGGCACCGAGCTAAAGCAGGGTGCAAAAGCGCTGGTGTGTAAGGTGAAGGGAAACGGCGTGAAAAAGCACGTTCTGGCGATCCTGGCAGCCGATCAGCAGGCTGATTTAAGCCTGCTTGCCGGTCACTTCGGCGGCCTTAA